>RCNN01000268.1:0-44474 GCA_003667245.1 Heterostelium multicystogenum
TCTCGACGGGGGTGCGTGATCAGCATAAAAAAGACGTCATGCGTTTGGTGCATGACGCCTTCGAGGAAGAGTTGGCCTTGAGCGACGTTGAGCAAGTGCTCGGCGGCCCGCTGGATTTACCCCAGGTGCTGCGCGAAGGCGGCCAGCCGCTGGTGTTGATCAGCAGCTACCGCCTGACCCGCTCCAAAGTCGCCCCACTGGGTAATCGTCCACCGACTGCGACGAAACTTCGTGTACCTGCACGACCCGGACGTGGATCACAGCCAGCACCGCCAGCCCATGGACTGCCAGCATCTGCCGGTCAGCCATGGGGAGTTCGAGCGAATGTGCCGGTTCGGCAATAACAAATTGCGGGCAGCGGTGGTGGTGTTCAGGCGACTTGCTTGATCCCGGCCTTGGCTTCCAGTTCGCGCACCAGCGGTAATACACGCTTGCCGAAGTATTCCACTTCTTCCTGAAAGTGCAGGAAGCCGGCCAGTACCAGGTCACACGCCGACCGCCTTCAAGGCGACGATGCGCTCGGCAATCTGCTGCGGGTGCCGATCAGGTTGGTCTTGAAGCCGTCGTTGTATTGCACCAGATCCTCGAAGGTCGACTTGGCCCAGTTGCCCTCACCTTCCGGTGACGCCTTTGCCCGCCTTTTCGCCGCATCGCCAAACGCGTTGACGGCTTCCGGGTCGGCCTGCTCGATGATTTTGCGCGAGCACGGCGCGGGCTTCTTCCTCGGTGTCGCGAGCGATCACAAACGCATTCACACCGACTTTCACCGAATGGTATTGGCGCCGCCTTGGCGCGAATGTCATCGACCTGGGCCTTGATGCCTTCCGGGGTATTGCCGTTGGTGAAGTTACCAGAGTCCGACACCCGTGCCGCCATGTCCCGCGCGGCCCGCGAACTGCCACCCTGGAAGATTTCCGGGTGGGGCTCGCCCAGTGGCTTGGGCTTGAGGCTGTAGTTGTCGAAGCGGTAGAAATCACCCGGAAAAGGTGAAGTTGTCCCTGGGTCCAGATGCCTTTCAGGCGCGGATGAATTCCTCTGAACGGCGATAACGCTCGTCATGCTCCAGCCAGTGTTCGCCGATGGCCTGGAACTCGCCTTGAACCAGCCGCTGACGATATTGACGGCAACGCCGGCCCGTTGGTGAGTTGGTCGATGGTTGCCAGTTGCTTGGCCGCCAGCGCAGGTTGCCAGGGGCCCGGCAGGATTGCCGCGATCACCTTGAGCTTGGTGGTGGCAGCCAGCAACGCGTGGCTGAACGGGACCGACTCATGCTGGTATTCGGCGCCATAACCGGCGGTGAAACGAATCTGTGTCAGGGCGTATTCAAAGCGCGGCTTCTTCAGCCAACTGCGCCAGCTTGCGGTTGTAGTCGATGCCCCAGTGCGTGCGCTGTTCGATCTTGCTGACCACCAGCCCTCCGCTGACGTTGGGCAACCCAGTAGGCAAATTTGACGGCTTGCTGACTCATTGGACTGTACTCGCGGATTGGCATGTACGAGGTGTGGAGCAGCAACTGTGCCAGTGGGCGTGAGAGGCCCCGCACTACCGGCCTTCGAGCGCGGAAACAGGCGAAAAGCAGCCTGTTTCCGAGCTGTCATGGATTGCAGCGGTTTGTCGTTTTGCTGTTGCAGGAACAACAGTTGAATCGGCACCCGTCCCGTAAATACGTGCCTTCGCGCCGGCATGGACCGTGCAATAGCTTCACCTATCTCACTGCCCAGGAACCGTCCCCATGACGAACATCACGTGATTCAATCCACTGTCCACCGGGTCGATTATCACGCCCTGGCCGAACGCTTCCGGCCGATTTTCCAGCGCATCGCCGAGGGTGCCGTAGAGCGCGAAACAACCCGCGCCCTGGCCCTACGAGCCGATCCAATGGCTCCACGCAAGCCGGCTTTGGCGCCGTGCGCGTCCCGGTGGAATACGGCGGTGGCGGCGGTCCTCCCTGCCCCAGCTATTCGAACTGCTGATCGAACTGGCCGAAGCCGACTCCAACGTGCCCCAGGCCCTGCGCGGGCACTTCGCGTTTGCCGAAGACCGCCTGAATGCCGCACCCGGCGCGGCCCGAGACCTCTGGTCAAACGCTTTGTCGACGGTGACATCGTGGGCTGCGCCCTGGACCGAAATCGGCAGCGTGGGCCATCGGCAATGTCGTCACTAAAGTCAGCCCCGACGGCGACAAATGGAAACTCAACGGTGAAAAGTTCTACAGCACCGCAGCCTGTTTCCGACTGGATCGACGTCTACGCCCAACGCAGCGACACCGGCGGCGATGTGATTGCCGCCACCCGCACCCGCCAGCCCGGCGTGGTGCAAAGCGATGACTGGGACGGCTTTGGCCAACGCACCACCGGCAGCGGCACCTCGCGTTTTACCGATGCGGTGGTGGAGGCGGAAAACGTCATCGACTTTGCCACGCGCTTCAAATATCAGACTGCGTTCTATCAGTTGGTGCTGCTCGCCACCCTCGCCGGCATCGGCCGCGCGGCCCTCAAGGATGTGGTGCATCAGGTGCGCAGCCGCAAACGGATCTACAGCCATGGCAATGCCGCCCATGTGAGCCAGGACTCGCAGATTCAGCAGTGGTGGGTGAAGTTGCAGCACTGGTATACGCGCCGAAGCCAGCGCATTGAAAGCCGCAGTTCCAGCGCAGCGGGCTTATGTGGCGCGGTTCGGTGGGGACGATGCCGTGGAGCACGAAGCCAATGTGGCCGCCGAAATCGAATCAGCCACGGCGCAGGTGGTGGTCTCGGAACTGATCCAGCGCGCCACCACTGAACTGTTCAACGCACTGGGGGCTTCGGATGTGCGCCAGGGCAAAGCCCTCGACCGGCACTGGCGCAACGCCCGCACCGTGTCGTCCCACAACCCGGTGATCTACAAGGCGCGGATTGTCGGCGACTGGGTGATCAACCGCACCGAGCCGCCGTTTGTGTGGCAGATCGGCAATGGGCCGGCGCGTTAAAACGCCAGCTTGAAGCCGATCATCACCAGCAATGAACGCCAGGCAAGGACGCAATATCCCGTCCGGGACCTTGCCGGCCATGTGGCTGCCGACATAAATCCCCGGCAGCGAGCCCAGCAACAGGAAGCCCAGCAGGGTCCAGTCCATGTTGCCCATGCTGGCGTGGCCGAGGCCGGCGACCAGGGTCAGCGGCACGGCGTGGGCGATTTCGGTACCCACCAGGCGCTTGGTGGCCAGGAACGGGTACAGGATAAAACAGCGCCACCGTGCCCAGGGCACCGGCGCCGATGGAGGTCAGGGCCACCATGGTGCCGAGGACAGCGCCGGTGATGATGGTCAGCGCATTGAGGCTGCGCGCGCCATCTTGTAGTCGTCGCCGGCATGCCGCTGGGCAAAGGCCAACAGCTTGTTCTTGAACAGGATCGCCGTGGCCGTCAGCAGCAGGACCACGCCCAGGGACTGCTTGATCACCGCGTTCAAGGCGGCGGGGTCGGTGTCCAGGCTCTTGAGAAACCACAAGGTCAGCAACACGGCGGGCACGCTGCCCAGGGTCAGCCAGCCGGTGATGGTCCAGTCGATGTTGCGATTCTTGCTGTGAACCAGCACCCCGCCGGACTTGGTGATGGCGGCGTACAACAGGTCGGTGCCCACGGCAGTGGCCGGGTTGATGCCGAACCAGAGCAGGATCGGCGTCATCAACGAGCCCCCGCCTACACCGGTCATTCCCACGATAAATCCAACAATCAGGCCAGCAATCGAGAAACCAAAATTACCTACATCCATTACCACTACCTGCGGCCTTATAAAATTCTGGCCGCAGCATAGCGATTTTTCTTATAACTACTTATATCAAAACGATCTGACTTTATGCCTTTCTGATCAGCCGCTGGGCTGCGATAAGCCTGGGTCTGGTACGGAAACGCAACCGTCTCACGGCCGCGCAAGGCCGGATGCGTGTTGATCAGCGACTGCAACTGCTCAGTCACCTGCGCCTTTTCTGCCGGTGGCAATGCGGCGATAAAGCTCACGGAAAGGAAGCGGTCCATGATCACTTCCTGGGGGCTGCCGACATGGCTGTAGGGGAAGCAAGTCATTTCGGGGGCGGAAAAATACTCGCCGGTAAAGGCCTCGCGCCAACGTCCGGTATGAAAGCGCGGTGTGTCGCCCTCGTAGGGCGTGATGATTTCGGTGATGGCCGCGACCCAGTCCACCGACTCATCCCGCACATTCCAGATCAACCCAAGGCGACCGTCCGGCTTGAGCACCCGGTGAATTTCCGCCAGGGCCGCTTCCGTGGAAAACCAATGGAACGCCTGGGCACACACCAGGGCATCAGCGGTGGCCGCCTCCAGGGGGATGGCTTCAGCGGTGCCCGACAGCAGGCGCACCTGGGGCAGCAGTTTGTGCAACTGCGCGCCCATTGCCTCCACCGGCTCCACTGCGATCAACGTCGGCGCCACGGTGCTGAGCAAGCGGGTGAACTTGCCGGTGCCGGCGCCCAGGTCGATGACCGTGGAGTGGGGATTGATCTGCAGGGCGTCGGTGAGCCAACCCGTGAGTTGCCGTGGATAGTCCGGCCGGCCTTGGGCGTACGTGACGGCCTGAGTAGAGAAACCCTGTTGAGCAGACTTGTGAACACCGGTCATCGTCAATCTCTCCTCTGGTAGTGCGGGGGCCCACAGTGTGCGCCCTTGAAGATTTATTTTCTAATCGCTGCATCCGTTTGCGCGTGCCGTGGGTAGTACAGGTAGCAGCGCCTTGCTGCCCTTATGGAGAGACACCGATGAACGCCAAAGCCCTGTTCTGCGTGACCTGCCTGTTCGCCGCTGCAACGACTGCCTTTGCCCAGACCGGTTTACCCGACAGCATCAAGGTGCCGGACGGCCACAAGGTGACCATGGAAACCACCGGAGTCGGCGAAATCACCTACGAATGCCGGGACAAGGCCAATGCTGCCGGCCAGACCGAATGGTTTTTCGTCGTCCCAAGGCGGTGCTCAATGACCGCAGCGGCCAGCAGGTCGGTAGCTACTTCGGCCCGCCGGCCACCTGGCAGGCCAAGGATGGTTCGAAAGTCACCGGCACCCAGTTGGCCGTGGCGCCGTCCAGCCCTGGCAACCTGCCTTATCAACTGGTCAAGGCCAACCCCGCCGAAGGCAAGGGCGCGATGAGTGGCGTCGCGTATATCCAGCGGGTGGCCCTCAAGGGCGGCGTGGCGCCAGGCACGGAATGCACGGTGGCCAACAAGGGCAAGCAGGAAGTGGTCAAGTACCAGGCCGACTACATCTTCTGGGCGGCCAACTGACCAGATTCGTCTACGCTGCTGCCAAAGCGCCCCGGGCTCACCGCCGGGGCCTCCACCTGGAAACCTGTCTTTGCCTGAAGCCGATTTTGACTATCAAGCCTGCCTGCTGGCCTGCGCCCGTGGCGAACAACCGGCCTTGCGCCGGCTGTATCAACAGGAAAGCAGCCGGCTGCTGGGGGTCGCGTTGCGCATCGTGCGTGACAAGGCGGTGGCCGAAGATATCGTGCATGACGCCTTCATCAAGATCTGGAACGGCGCGGCCAGTTTTGACCCGCACAGAGGCTCGGCCCGCGGCTGGGTATACAGCGTGACCCGGCACCTGGCGCTAAATGCCGTGCGCAGCAATGGACGCGAAGTGCCCCTCAGCGAAGAGCATGAAAGCGCAGAGCGCGCTGACACCTTCGACTATCAGGCGCACTCGGCGCGGATCTACAGCTGCCTCGAACAACTCGACCCGGCCCGCCGCAACTGCATCCTGCATGCGTATGTAGACGGTTATTCCCACAGCGAAATCGCGCACAAACTCGGCACCCCGCTGGGTACCGTGAAAGCGTGGATCAAACGCAGCCTCGCGGCATTGCGTGAGTGCATGGCATGAACAGCATCGACGAACTGGCCAGCGAATATGTGCTGGGCACCTTGCCCACCGAGCAACGCACCGAGGTGGAACAGCGCCTGGCCACCGATGCCGACTTGCGTGCGGCAGTGGACGCCTGGGAACAGCGCCTGCTGCCACTGACTGGACAGGCCGCCCCGGCAACGCCTTCGGTGTATTTATGGCGACGCATCGAGCGCAGCCTGGGGCATTCAGCCACCCGGGACTCGCCGGTCTCATGGTGGAACAGGCTGGCGTTGTGGCGCGGACTGGCCGGTGCCGGCATCGCGGCGAGCCTGGTATTGGCCACACTGCTGTTGACCCGTACGGCCGCCATCAACCCGACCGCTTATGTAGTGGTGCTGGTAGCCCCGCAAAACCAGGCCCCGGGCTGGGTAATCCAGGCGAGCAATACCCAGGAAATCCAGCTGATTCCCCTGGGCATCATGGAAGTACCGGCAGACAAGACGCTGCAGTTCTGGACCAAGGGCGAAGACTGGCAAGGCCCGGTGTCGCTGGGCTTGGTCAAGCCTGGGCAGACGTTATCTGTGCCCCTGGACAAACTCCCGCCACTGGCGCCGAACCAGCTGTTTGAACTGACCCTGGAAAATCCCGGCGGGTCGAAAACCGGCAAGCCGACAGGTCCGATTCAGGCAATTGGCCGGGCCGTTAAAGTAATCTGAACGTAATGCAATGTTGTGGAAGGCCAGTTCGCGCATGTGCATTACATCTCGGGGCTATGGCGTCAACATTGCGCTATAGAATCGGGCTCGAAAACCCGGCTCCCTGGACCCTTCATGCCCTCAAAAACCCGTTCGCTGCTGATTCTCGCACTCGTCGTCATCTTCACCGGCATCGGCGCCGGCCTGGGCGGCATGCTCCTCGCCTTGCTGCTGCACGGCATCCAGCATCTGGCCTACGGCTACAGCCTCGACAGCCTGATCAGCCATGAAACCTTTTTGCTCGGCGTCACCGCCGCCGCGCCCGAACGCCGGGTGCTGGTGCTGATCACCTGTGGCCTGGTGGCCGGTGTGGGTTGGTGGTTGATCTACCGCTATGGCCGGCCACTGGTGAGCATCAAGCAAGCGGTCTCCGCCCAGGCACCGATCATTCCGCCCAAGACCACCCTCGCCCACGCCGTGCTGCAAATCATCACTGTGGCCCTCGGCTCGCCATTGGGCCGTGAAGTGGCGCCACGGGAAGTCGGCGCGCTGGCCGCCACCTGGTTGTCACAGCGGGCGCGACTGGCGCCGGAAATGCACCGGCTGATCGTCGCCTGCGGTGCAGGCGCCGGGCTGGCGGCGGTGTACAACGTGCCGTTGGGCGGCGCGGTGTTTGTGCTCGAAGTGTTGGTGGGTGTGTTCAGTTGGCCGGCGGCAGTGATTGCGTTGGCCACCTCGGCCATCGGTGCATCGGTGGCCTGGATTGGCTTGGGCGCAGAGGCGCAATACGTGGTGCCGCACTTTGTGCTCAGCCCTGGCTTGATCGCCTGGGCGCTGGCCTGCGGGCCGGTGTTTGGCCTGGCCGCCTACGGATTCACCCGGCTGACCGGCGCGGCCCGCAGCAACGCCGCCCGAGGCTGGCGGTTGCCGGTACTGTCGTTGATCAACTTCACGATCATCGGGGGCCTGGCGATTTTCCTGCCGCAGATCCTCGGCAACGGCAAGGGCCCGGCGCAACTGGGCTTTGACAATGAGCTGACCATCGGCCTCGCCGCGGTGCTGCTGGTGGTCAAGGTACTGATCACGGCGAGCAGCCTGCGCGCCGGTGCCGAAGGCGGTTTGCTGACCCCGGCGCTGGCCAACGGCGCCCTGCTCGCCATCATCCTCGGCGGCGCCTGGAGCCTGTTGTGGCCCGGCGTGCCGCTGGGGGCTTTCGCGATCATCGGTGCGGCGGCGTTCCTGGCATCGAGCATGAGCATGCCGTTGACGGCAATCGTGCTGGTGGCGGAATTCACCCGCATCGACCATGACTTCCTGGTGCCGATCATTCTCGCGGTGGCAGGTTCGATGTGCATGAGCAAGCTGTGCGTCCTGTGGGAAAAGCGTTGAAGAAGCTGGATTAAAACCCCGACACGCGCCATCCTCCGCGCTTTAAGCCGCCCATCAGCGGCGTTCCACGCACAAAGGATATGCCCATGCACGACCAACCCCTCGCCCCCGCCGATTTCGAGTTCATCGACGACACCCTGCTCAAGTACGGCGACGACCATTCGGTGCTGAACCTGGCCGAGCTCGACGGTTACTTCACCGCCCTGGTTTCAAGCCCCGCGCAGGTGGAGGTTGCCGAATGGTTCCCCGGTATCTTTGGTGGGCAGAACCCGGATTGGGAAAGCCCGGAAGAAGCTGGCCAGTTCCTTGAATTGTGCGTGCGCCATATGAACGCCATTGCCACGCAACTGGCGACCGACGCCCAGGGTTTCAAGGCACGTTTCGAGGAAACCGAGCATCAGGACCAGCCACTGACCCTGGCGGAAGAATGGTGCTTTGGTTATATCCGTGGCGCCGCTATCGGCAACTGGCCAGAGCTGCCTGCCGAACAGGCCGGGCAACTGGAAAAGATTTCCTGGTGCGCCGAGCAGGACAACTTTGAACTGCCGGCAGACCTGGATGTAAATGCCCATCAGCAACGGGTAGCCGCTATCGAACCGGCCGCCCGTGCGTTGCACGACTACTGGTTGGCCCAGCGCTGAACGCAACACCTGTGGCGAGGGAGCTTGCTCCCGCTGGGGTGCGAAGCGCCCCAGATTTTTAGGGCTGCTCCGCAGCCCAGCGGGAGCAAGCTCCCTCGCCACATTTTGTTTTGCCTCCAGGTTCAGTTGCCGCTAGTTGAAATCGACGTCAAACGCCTGATAGAACGCATTGCCGGTGTTGGCCACGATCCACATCAACACCAGCACATGCCGGCCCTTCTTGCCCTGGGCAATGTCACCTGATGTTCAACCTTGGCCTTCAGTTCAGCCGAGTGCTGGTAATACGGCACCTGGGTATAGAAGTCCTCGAAGAACGGTTTGGGCTCCAGTTGAGCGCGGCTGATGCGCTGCTTGGGGTCCCAACCGTCCTTAGTGATCAACCAGCGATAGCCACGGGTCACGTGCGCGGCGGTGTAAGCCCACTGCACCTTGAATACCTGGCCGGCTTCAACATTCAACAACGGCCAGTTAAACGGGGTGTTGAGCTTCTTACCCATTTCTTCGTCGGTGAAGTTCACGCAGTCGCGGGCATCGGTCTTGCCGCCGCTGAGGATGTGCCCGTCGGCGGGGGGCGTGACGCTTTGATCGTCGGTTTCGTAAGGCGCCGGAAACGGCCCGGCGTTGAGGGCCGGGAAGTTCTTGCCGCCTTCCATTTCGTTGACTTGCCAGTTTTCCAGCAGGCCACGCTCTACCGCCACCGAGCCACGACTGGCGGGTGTCACGACGCGACCATGCCTGAGTTGAGTCTGGGGTTTGTTCATTTCAGTCACTCCTTGATTGAAGACTTCCCCTCATGGGAAGCGCCTTGAACTTAGCCCAACTCGCCGGGTTGTCTACCCGACGTTTCTGTCAGACAAATCGCGTCAAGTCCTTGTTTTGCAGAGTTTTCGCACTGGTCTTGCACCAGAGTTATCGTCGGTCCTACCCTGCGACAGGCGATCGGACTACAGCCGCCGTCCATGAACGCCTGGCCTCAGGTGTTGAGGATCATCTCAAATCCGCCATAGATCATCCGTTGCCCATCAAACGGCATCGGATTGACGTCTGCCTTCAGGCGCGGGTCTTCCATCACCTTGCTCATCCCGGCGTCACGCACCTGCCGCGACGGCCAGACGATCCAGGAAAACACCACGGTTTCATCCTCCTTGAGCTTGACCGCCATGGGAAACGAGGTCACCTGCCCCTGAGGTACATCATCGCCCCAGCACTCGATGATATTCAGCGCACCATGTTCCTTGAACACCACGGCGGCGGCCTTGGCGTGCTGGATGAATTGTTCGCGGTTTGCGGTGGGCACTGCGATCACACAGCCATCTACGTAAGACATGATCACTCTCCTGATTCGACGGGTTGTTCTGCCTGTAGTCGATCAATCAGGCGCTCAATCGACATCAACGTGGGAAATGTCGACCAGTGGTGTGTTATCGATTGCGATGCCGGGCCGATTCTTGATATGACAGGCGCCTTCAACAACAAAGCCCACTCAAAGGACTGACCCGCCATGACCGCCCACGCCACCGCCTTCCACGCCCTGCACCATGCTCAACTGTTGATCCTGCCCAACGTCGCCGATGCCGGCGGCGCGCGCCTGGTGGCGCAACTGGGCAGCCAGGCCGTCGCCACCAGCAGCGCGGCCGTTGCCTGGACCCACGGCTACAAGGACGGCAATCAGCTGCCGCTGCCGCTGCTGGTCAGCACCGTGCAATCCATCGCCCGGGTGATTGACGTGCCGCTGAGCGTGGACATCGAGGCCGGTTATTCCGACGACCCGGAGCACGTGGGCCGGGTGATCAAGGCCGTAATCGACGCGGGCGCCATCGGCGTCAATATCGAGGACGGTGCCGGCACCCCTGAACTGCTGGCGCGCAAGATCGAGGTTGCCCGTCGTGTGGCGGACAACTGTGGCGTGAAGCTGTTTATCAATGCCCGCAGCGACGTGTATTTGAAAGGATTGGCCCCGGAGCCACAGCGCCTTGAAGAAACTCCTCAAGCGCGCCGCGTTGTACCAGGGCGCAGGCGCCGACGGGCTGTTTGCCGCCGGCATCCATCTGGAACACGAAATCCGTCAGCTCTGCCAGGCGACCAACTTGCCGGTCAACGTGCTGGCCTGGGCCGGCCTGCCTGCGCCCGAGACACTGCAAGCCTTGGGCGTACGCCGCCTCACGGCCGGCTCGAGCATCGCCGAATTCCTGTATGGCGCCATGCACAGCCTGGCCGAAGGTTTCCTGCGTAGCGGGCAACTGGATACGCACGCGCTCAAGGCGTTCACCTATGGCGACATGAATGGCCGCATGGCGCCATAACCCGCGACTCTCAACGATCCCCGCTCGACAACGGTAGCGTGTTTGGCCGATTATTCGTGTCCGCCAAACGCCACCCGCCTTGAAGCAGGAGCCTTGTACCTTGAGTTCGCAGAAAACCGTGACCGTTACACCGCCCAACTTTCCATTGAACGGCAAGGTAGCGCCCCCCGGCTCCAAATCCATTACCAACCGTGCCTTGCTGCTGGCGGCCCTGGCCAAGGGCACCAGTCGCTTGAGCGGCGCGCTGAAAAGCGATGACACTCGCCACATGTCGGTGCCCTGCGGCAGATGGGCGTGGTGATCGATGAACCGGACGACACCACGTTCGTCGTCACCAGCCTGGGCAAGCTGCAATTGCCGGCGCAGCCGTTGTTTCTCGGCAACGCCGGCACGGCGATGCGCTTCCTCACCGCTGCCGTGGCCACTGTACAAGGCACCGTGGTGCTGGACGGCGACGCCTACATGCAAAAACGCCCGATCGGCCCGCTGCTGGCGACCCTCGGCCAGAATGGCATCCAGGTCGACAGCCCTACCGGTTGCCCCCCCGTGACCGTCCATGGCACTGGCCGCGTGCAAGCCAAGCGTTTCGAGATCGACGGCGGCCTGTCGAGCCAGTACGTGTCGGCGCTGCTGATGCTGGCGGCGTGCGGCGAAGCGCCGATTGAAGTAGCGCTAACCGGCAAGGACATCGGCGCCCGTGGCTATGTCGACCTGACCCTGGACTGCATGCGCGCCTTCGGTGCCCAGGTGGACATCGTCGATGAAAGCACCTGGCGCGTGGCCCCGACCGGCTACACCGCCCACGATTACCTGATCGAACCTGACGCTTCCGCTGCCACCTATTTGTGGGCTGCCGAAGTGTTGACCGGCGGCCGCATCGACCTCGGTGTCGCCCCGCAGGATTTCACCCAGCCCGATGCCAAGGCCCAGGCAGTGATCGCGCAGTTCCCGCAGATGCAGCCGGTGGTCATTGGCTCGCAGATGCAGGATGCCATTCCAACCCTCGCCGTACTGGCCGCGTTCAACAACACGCCGGTACGCTTCACCGAACTGGCCAACCTGCGGGTCAAGGAATGTGACCGGGTGCAGGCCCTGCATGACGGTCTGAATGAAATCCGCCCAGGCCTGGCGACCATTGAAGGTGATGATTTGCTGGTGGCCAGCGATCCGGCCCTGGCGGGCACCACGTGCAACGCGCTGATCGACACCCACGCCGACCACCGCATCGCGATGTGCTTTGCCCTGGCGGGCCTGAAGGTCTCGGGGATCAGGATCCAGGACCCGGACTGCGTCGGCAAGACCTATCCCGAGTACTGGAAAGAGCTGGAAAGCCTTGGGGTTCATCTGACCTGGTAAGCCAACGGCGCCGGTAACGGGAGGGAGACTGCATGACGATTCGCCAACCCTGCCCACCCGGCGTCTGCGACTGCAATCGTGAGCAACTGCTCGACCTTCCCGGCGCCGATGCACGCATCCTGCACCTGACGCGCCAGGAAGAAAAACGCCTGCTCGAACGCCTCGAAAACCTGCAAAGCCTGCCCGATCTTGAGCGCATGCAACAGCTGATGTATCAGCAACTGGGCATTCGCGTGCATATCGCGCCGGGCCATACGGAAGTGAAGACGATGCGCGGGATTCAGATCGTTATCGATGACTTGCCGGGGTTGTGTCGCAAGACCCGGCAGTCGATTCCGGCGGCGATTCGCAAGGGCATGGAGAAGCGGCCGGAGATTGCGTATCGATTGCTGGATGCTCATGACTTGTTTCGCGAGGGTTGAGGGCCGCCTTCCATTTGCGGCGATTTTCTCGCTTGAGCCTGCGGGCCGTTTTGTATTCGAGACGAGCCTGGGCCATTTCCTGAGTACGCGGGGGCCGAAAGCCGGCTTTGTAGCGCTCGCGTTCGTGACGAAGTAGAACGAGTTCTGCGCGCATTTGGCGGTGGCGTTTAGTGTTCAGGAGGTAGAGGCCTAGAAGCGAGAACAAAAGCCCTGTCGAGAAAGTAAAAAGATCTAGTGTGTAGCTGATAGTGAACATCACCGCAGAAAAGCTCAGCACACAACAGCCAACCATTATCCAGACTCCCCACGCTCGCCCTCGCACAACAAGAGCATTTCCCACCGACAAGATCACTGACATTACGCCCATATCAAGACCCGAGTAATTGCGGTAACCAGAAATCCGATGTAGATAGGTGCTGCCCAAAAGCGCGCTCGCCATAACAAGCGCAAGAAGCGCGCAAAAAAAAAGCACCAATAAAAAACCGGGCCATACCGAGCCAGAAAGGCCTGACGTGAATGCCTCAATTCCATCATTCAAACTCTTCGTATAGGCCGATAGCGACGGTTCTAATATTCCCGGACAAACCGCTGCCGGTAATACTCATAGACGCGCCAATCGCATCCTTTATTTGCGTGACCGTCGCTTGATTGATTTGTGTAGCCGTGTAGCTTTTTGGCAGAGTCCCCATGCGTTGCTGAAGTTTCCGTAGTGCGCTGCCCATATTAGGGGCTCGAAGCGTCAACAGCTCCCTGGTCAACGCTTTTCTCTGTTGCCTACTCAGGTCCTTGGACAACTCCAACCAATTCCTGCCAGTTGATACCTTCCTGGCCCGCATGAGTTTCAGCGTCGTCAAACCGGACGTGCCAGCTCCTAGAAGCGATACGCCATCCAGTACCGGCATTACGTAGCGATACCACTCAGCTTCATTTAGATCATCGTTGATCGCAGGGTCTTTCATCTCATTACGAGTCCTGTACAGACCCGCGCCGCATTGAAAAGAGCTTGCCACGGCTGCTGTGAAAGCCATACCTGCCACAGCAGTACTTACGCCAGCCGTAAACGGTGTAGCAACTGAGCCACCCGAGAAAACCAGCCAACCCAATACGGCAGCACCACAGGATAACCCTGCGCCGAGCGCCTCAAAAACCACCTGCGACTCCCTCGGCTCCTGCTGCAGCTCCCGTATAAAATCCAGCCGCGCCATGTACCTCGGCGCTTCACGCAAAACCACCCGTTTTGGGCAACACACTGCAAATCGGCTGAAACTCACGCAACGTCACCGGCCACAGTTGATCATCGAGGTACACCACTCCTGCCCCCGCAATCGCCGGATCGGCATCGATCGCGGCAAACAATCGGCCGAGGTCGATACTGCCTTCGATCCGTTCGCGGGTGGTGCGATGGGCCGCGGGAAAACCGTCTTTCAAGACGCTGGAAGTCATTCCTTTACTCCTGGATTGCACAAGAACGCAGAGAGTAAGAGTGATCCGCTTAAAAAATTGTCGGAAAACTCCTCTTTTCCAGACAGGCACTTCCCGATCACATCTCAGCGTCTTGTGGGCAATCATTCCAATTGGAAAAGTACGCCCCGCGCCACTACCGGCGACAGTGAGGACAAGGAGCAACAATGGCGACTGATATGTTTTTGAAGCTGGGCGATATCAAGGGTGAGTCCAACGACCAGGCACACCGTGATGAAATCGAGATCAGTAGTTGGGGCTGGGGAATGAAACAATCAGGATCGATGCATTCTGGTACGGGTGGCGGTGCTGGCAAGGTCAATATAAGAAACCTGTCGATTACCAAGACTCTGGACAAGTCCACGCCCAACCTGATGATGGCGTGTTCCACCGGCAAACATTATCCCGAAGCCCGGCTGGTGGTTCGTAAAGCGGGCGGTGCCAGCGCCGTGGAGTACCTGGTCATTACGCTCAAGGAAGTCATGGTGACGTCCTACGAAACCGGGGCAGTGACAACCAGCGATGTGCTGACCGAAGAAGTCGGCCTGAACTTCGCCAAAGTCGAGGTCAGTTACCAGCCGCAAAAAGCCGATGGTGGCAAGGATGGCGGAGCGCTCAAGTACGGTTGGAATATCCGCGAGAACGTTAAAATTTAACGATTAAAACGGGCGCAAACTCGGTCGGCTTGACGGCGCGCCCACACCTCTAATTCCCTCTTCCCCCCGCAAACGACCACTCATCTGCCGCCGTCGTCGTAATCACCACCATCACATCCTCAGGGCTCAGCCCAATCGCAGCCTCCAGCCGCTCCACCAACACCTGGTAAAACCGCCGTTTGGTCTCGATATCACGAGGTTTACCGCCCGTGATCGCGATGAGTACATAGTCGTGGCTGCGCGGGCCGCCCAAATAGTTGGGGTCGATGATCATCTCGCCAATTTCGTGCTGGTGGATCACGTGGAAGCGATCCGCGTCAGGAATCTTGAAGCTTTCAACCAGAGCGTCATGCAATCCCTGTGAAAGTGCTTGCAGATACTCAGGGGATTTCCCGCGGTGCAGGGAGATTCGGGCGTAAGGCATGGTGGTTACTCCGCAGGATGGATGGCTGCCAACAGGTTCAGCGCCGACGCCGCTGTCGGCCAGCCGGAGTAAAACGCCAGGTGAGTGATGACTTCACCCAGTTCCTCGACGCTCAAGCCATTGCCAACCGCCCGCTGCAAGTGAAACGGTAGTTGCTCCAGACGGTACATCGCCACCAGTGCCGCCACGGTGATCAGGCTGCGCTCCCTGGGCGACAGGCCCTCGCGCTCCCAAATATCGGCGAACAGCACGTCGCGGGTCAGCTCGGTAAATTTGTTTGCTCATGGACGCTCGCTCCGACAATTCAGTTGACGGGCAAAAACTAGCAAGCCAGGATCATTCCGAATATCAAATTTAATAGCATCCACCATCCCGTTTTTAATGGACCATTCAATGCGCCGCCCCACCTTCGACCTTGATGTACTGCGCACCTTCGTCACCGGCGTCGAGCTGAACAGCTTTGCCAAGGCGGCGGATCGCCTGGGCCGTTCGACTTCAGCCGTCAGCGCGCAATTAAAGAAACTCGAAGAACAGGTCGGCACGCCGGTGCTGAGCAAATCCGGGCGCGGGCTGGTGCTGACGCCGGTGGGTGAAGCGCTGCTCGGCCACGCCAGGCGGTTGCTGGACCTCAATGACACTGTCTTCAGCAGCCTTAACGAAACCCAAACCGCAGGCACTTTGCGCCTCGGTTTACAGGAGGATTTCGGCGAGCATGTGCTCAGTGACATCCTGCGGCGCTTCGCCAGGCTTTATCCGATGATCAGCCTTGAAGTGCGGATAGGCCGCAATGCCGAGCTGTTGACCCTGATCGACAGCGCGAGCCTGGACCTGGCGCTGACCTGGGAAACCGGTCAGACATCGTCCTGCCGCACCCGCCTGGGGCAAACCCCCATGCACTGGATCGGGCCCCGGGACAAACCCCAACTACCGCGCGCCGAGGACGCACCGCTGCCGCTGGTGATGTTCGAGGCACCCTGCGTATTGCGCAGCGCCGCCACCGAAGCCCTGGACCGCGCCGGCATTGCCTGGCGCATTGCCTTGACCAGCCCCAGCGTGGGTGGGAATCTGGGCGGCGGTCGATGCCGGTTGGGTGTGACCTTGCGCACCCGTATCGGTTTGCCTGCGCACCTACGTGTACTCGACGGTCTGCCGCCGGTGCCGTCCCTTGGCTATGAATTGCATTGCAGCCATCCAGCGCCAGGCGCTGCGGTCGAACAGCTGGCAGCGCTCATACAGAGCAGCCTGGTTTAGGCGGTTTCGCAGGGTTGCAGAGTGACGAACAGTTGTCGCCCCAGCTTCGCCGCCGTCTCCAGATGCTGTTCGGCAGCGCCGCTTTCCGAGTCCAGCAGCAGCTCGGATGTCAGCACTTTCGCACCGCAGTAATCAAAGATCCCATGGTCGATTTGCGTGCGCATGGCGTCGGCATAGCCGTGGCGTTCAAACACCCCTTCGTCCGCCCCGCCAACGCCCAGTAAGTGCACCTGCAAGTGGCCGAGTTTTTTCACCACCTTCGTCTCAAGGCTGTAGTCGATCGCCCAACCGTTGACGAATACCCGGTCGATCCAGCCCTTGAGCAAGGCCGGCATCGACCACCAGAAGATCGGGTACACCAGCACCAAGGCGTCGGCGCGGTCGAGTCGGGCCTGTTCGGCCAGTACGTCGGCCGGCGGCGTGGCGCGGGTGCGATGCACTTTATGGTCGGCGGCGTTGTAACGCGGGTCGAAACCTTCAGCGGCGAGGTCGGCGATCTCGAAGGTGTGCCCTGCGGCAGTGATGCCGGCAGCAGCCTGTTTGGCGAGGCTGTGGGTGAGGGATTGTGGGTCGTGATGGGCAACGACGATCAGCGCGTGCATGGCAATGACTCCTTCGGGGGTGGCGATGAGCAGGCAAATTGAGTAGGCTTGAGCTAAGTTACCGTTGGTAAGTTACTTTTGGTATATAAGCATGTCAAGCGATCAATCCCCTGCCCCTCGCCGTCGCCTGTCCCGGGATGACCGGCTACGCCAGTTGCTCGACGTGGCCTGGCAACTGGTGCGCGAAGAAGGCACCGACGCGCTGACCCTCGGGCATCTGGCCGAATTGGCCGGCGTTACAAAGCCGGTGGTGTATGACCATTTCGGCGATCGCGCGGGGCTGCTGGCCGCGCTGTATGAAGATTTCGACGCGCGGCAGAACCAGGTGTTTGCCGCTGCAATCGAGGCCAGCGAACCCACCCTGGACGATCGCGCCCGGGTGATTGCCTCATGTTATGTGGACTGTGTGTTGTTGCAGGGGCGGGAAATCCGGGAGTGGTTGCGGCCCTGGCCGGGCAGCCCGGAACTGGAAACCATCAAGCGCGAGTACGACGTGATTTTCCTCGGCAAGTGTCGCGATGCCCTCGCCCCCTTTGCCTGGACGGTGTGATTGGCCCAGCCCGGTTTACGCGCAATGCTGGGCGCAGCGGACGCCTTGTCCCATGCTGCGGCCAGCGGGGAGATCAGCCCGCTGGAGGCGCAAGAGGAGCTGTTTTGCGAGCATCAAGTCGATGGTGAGTCGAGGAGCGCGTTAGCCCAGCCTTGCGTGCACGAACATCCGAGCCTTGTGGGTCATCTGGTCGAAGTGACGATCACGCTGTTTTTCGGCATCGACCATCGCCCGCTTGCCGTGCTTTTGCAGGAGGTAGGTGTGGATCTGCCGCACCTCCAGCGAGCTGTAGATCGACGCCACATCCAGCAACCCCATCAAGCCGTCAGTGCTGTAGTCGCGGGTGTTCATCAACACCTGCGTACCGCGCACACCGCGCAGTTGAAAGCCCATGGACTCGAACGCCGGGACCTTCTCCACTGCGCAGGTCAGTTCGGCATGGGGGTAGCGAGCGAGCATGTCCTGCATCATCGCCCGCGCCACGCCTTTGCGCCGATGGCTGGCGTGCACCGCCATGTAAGCCACGCCGCACGCCTCGAGATCGTCCTTCACCGGCAGGTACAGCAGGAAGCCGATCACCTGCTCCTGCGCGTCCAGCGCGACGATCAATTCCACCGCAATGCCCTTGGACCCGCCCAGCGCTTCCAGGTACAGGTGCACCTCGTAGCCGATGGCGTACTGGTAGACGTTGTACAGCAGGTTGCTTGCGGGGATGGCGACCATGCTGATGTCCCGTCAGGTAGTCGACCACCATCTGCAGGATCTGCGCGTTGATCGGCTCGGGCATGGGGTTTCGTAATGGGTAAGGCTGAACATTTGAATTCCTGGTGTTTCATTTTAAGGCCCGGCGGATTGTACCTGCTGAAGGGCCGCCGTGGACCCGCAAGCACCCATTGTGGCGAGGGAGCTTGCTCCCGCTGGGCTGCGTAGCAGCCCCATTAAGCGCGCCGCGTTCTTTTCGCGGGAAAACAGGATGCAGGTTTTGGGGCTTGCTTCGCAGCCCAGCGGGAGCAAGCTCCCTCGCCACAAGGGGGCTGCTCGGCTCATTGCGCACATACCTCCCGCAGGCAACCGCGCAGCCAGCGATGGGCCAGGTCGGCGTCCAGGCGCGGGTGCCAGAGCATCGATACGGTGAAGTCCGGGAACACGAACGGCAGCGCAAAGCGGTAGAGGTCGCTGTGCAGGTTGGCGGTATGCCGCTTCCGGCACGCTGGCGATCAGGTCGGTGCTGCGGGCCAGGGCCAGGGCGGTCGAGAAGCCGGCGACGATGGTCACCACGTCCCGGGTCAGCCCGAGCGCTTCAAGGGCTTGATGGATCTGGCCTTGATCGCGGCCACGCCGGGACACGTAGATGTGCTGGCCTTCGGCGAAGCGCTGCGGCGTGACTTCGCCCTGGCTGAGCGGATGGCCCTTGCGCACCACGCCGATAAACCGGTCGCGGAACAGCGCCTGGGTCAGCACCTCGGGGCTGGCGCTGCTGTCGACCACGCCGGTTTTCCAGGTCGACACTGCCATCGCGCAGCGGCGTACTGCCTTTGTCCGGCTTGTGCACGAAGCGCAACGCACGCCAGGCGCTTCCCGGGCGATCCGCGTCAACAGCGCCGGGCCGAAGTTTTCAACAAATCCGTCGCTGGTGCGCAAGGTGAAGGTGCGTACCAGTTGGCTCACATCCAGCGTCGCAGCGGGTCGCAACACCGCTTCGGCGTCCTGCACCAACTGACTGACCTGTTCGCGCAACGCCAGAGCGCGCGGCGTGGGTACCAGGCCGCGGCCGGCACGGACCAATAACGGATCGCCGGTGGTTTCCCGAAGTCGCGCCAGCGCCCGGCTCATCGCCGACGGGCTCAGGCGCAAGCGTTGAGCGGCACGGGCGACGCTGCCTTCGGCGAGCAACACATCCAGGGTGACCAGCAGATTGAAATCAGGTGTCGACACGGCATACCTCATAGGGCGTTTGGCGCACGTATAAAGTGCAAATGCTGCGCCTTCCGCCATGTTAGGTGACGGCGTAGATTTCTGACAGCGGTCAAACCCTGGAGCCTCTTGATGAAATCACCTGCACCCCGTGGCGCTCTCGTCGCCCTGTCACTGTCCATGTTGCTGGCGTCCTTGGGCACCAGCATCGCCAACGTCGGCCTGCCGAGCCTGGTGCAGGCGTTTGATGCATCGTTCCAGGCGGCGCAGTGGGTGGTGCTCGCCTACTTGCTGGCGATTACCGCGGTGATCGTCAGCGTCGGGCGACTGGGCGACCTGATGGGCCGCAGCCGCCTGCTCTTGGCCGGGTGTTGCTCTTTCACCGTTGCCTCGGCCCTGTGCGGCATGGCTCCGTCCCTCGGGCTGTTGATTGCGGCCGCGCCCTGCAAGGCCTGGGCGCGGCGGTCATGATGGCGATGACCATGGCGCTGGTGGGCGCCACCGTGACCAAGGAACGCACCGGCCGCGCCATGGGGTTGCTGGGCACGATGTCGGCCATGGGTACCGCGCTGGGGCCAAGCCTTGGCGGGTGTTGATCGCGGGGTTTGGCTGGCGCGCGCTGTTTTTCATCACCGTGCCGCTGGGTTTGCTGACATTTGCCCTCGCCCGGCGTTTATCTGCGCGTCGACCGCCATGGGCTACAGCCCGCGCAATCCGGGTTCAGTTTCTTGTCGACACTACGGGATTCAACGCTAAGCGCTGGCCTGGCCATGAGCGCGCTGGTATCGGCGGTGATGATGGCGACCTTGGTGGTCGGGCCCTTCTACCTGACCCACGGTGCAGGCCTCAACCCCGCCTGGATGGGCCTGACAATGGCAGTCGGGCCCTGCGTTTCGGCATTGACGGGCATCCCTGCGGGACGTTTGACCGACCGTTTCGGCAGCGGCCTGATGACCATCGCCGGGCTGCTGGCGATGCTGGCGGGCTGCCTGCTGCTCTCGCTGGCGCCGCTGAACCTTGGGGTTGCCGGGTATATCACCCCGCTGATCATCCTCACCCTCGGCTACGCCCAGTTTCAAGCCGCCAACAACACCGCCGTGATGAGCGACGTACTGCCAGACCGCCGTGGCGTGATCGCCGGCTTGCTTAATCTGTCGCGCAATCTGGGCCTGATTCGCCGGGGCTTCGGCCTTGGGCGCAGTGTTTTCGCAGGTTTCAGGTGACCTCTCCACGGCCACTCCCGGCGACGTGGGAAGTGGGATGCAAGCCACGTTCGGCGTGGCATTGGCACTGATTGGTGCAGGTCTTTTCCTGGCCCTACGCGTCCGGTTCCGCGTAACACCTGTCTTGACAAGGTAAAATCGTAACGACTATTGTCTGACAACCTGATTACCAAGGTTTTCCATGCTTGAGCTCCAGCGCCCTGATTCGCTCGTTATGCGCGTTGTCAGCGCCATTCGTGCAGAAATCGATTCCGGCCAACTGGCGCCCGAAGCGCGCCTGCCCACCGAACAGCAACTGGCTGAACAACTCAATGTCAGCCGTTCGGTGGTGCGCGAAGCGATTGCCCAGCTCAAGGCCGACGGCGTACTGACCGCACGGCGTGGCCTGGGCTCATTTATCTCGCAAACCCCGGCCGGCACCGTGTTCCGCTTCCCGGAAAAAAACGGTCGCCGCCCGGACCTGGCGCAGATGTTCGAAGTGCGCCTGTGGATCGAAAACCCAGGCCGCCTCGATTGCCGCCCAACGCCGCGACGCCGCCGACCTGCAGCGCATGAAGACCGCCCTGCAGGAAATGCACGACAAGCGCGCCGACTTCGACGCCGCCGCCCTGGCCGATGTGGAATTCCATCGCGCCATCGCCGAGGCCAGCAAGAACGACTATTTCGTGGCCTTCCATGACTTCCTCAGAAGCCAACTGGCCAGCGCCCGCAAGACCGCCTGGGAAAACTCCGCCACCCGCTTTGTCAGCGGCTCGGCCGATGCCACCCAGGAACACACCGCGCTCTACCAGGCCATCGTCGACGGTGATGCCCAAGGCGCCGCCGCCTGTGCCGAGGCTCACTTGCGCGCCGCAGCAAGGCGCCTGCATCTGGAACTGCCCGCTATCAATTGACCGATCCGAACCCTTTTAAAGCGTGCCGATGGCGCGCTGTTTTTTAACAAAACCATTAGTCTGACAACCTGATAAGCAGACTGAAATGCGTAGGTACTCAAAACAATGATTTATGACTTTTGCATCATCGGTGGCGGCATCGTCGGTTTGGCCACCGCGATGGAGTTGCTCAAGCGCCAGCCCAACGCCTCGCTGGTGATCCTGGAGAAGGAAAGCCTGCTGGCCAAGCACCAGACCGGCCATAACAGCGGCGTGATCCATGCCGGCATCTACTACGCGCCGGGCAGCCTCAAGGCCGACTTGTGCAAACGCGGCGCCGAAGCCACGAAGCAGTTCTGCACCGAGCACGGGATCAAGTTCGAGGTGTGCGGCAAGTTGCTGGTGGCCTCGACTGATCTGGAAGTACAACGGATGGAAGCGCTGTACGCCCGCTCGCAGCTCAACGGCATGAAAGTCGAACGCCTGGACGCCGACCAGTTGCGCCAGCGCGAACCGAACATCGTCGGGCTGGGCGGGCTGTTTCTCGACGCCACCGGCATTGTCGATTACCGCGAAGTCTGCGAAACCATGGCCCGGGTGATTCGTCGCGCCGGCGGGGAAATCTGCCTGGAACGCACCGTCACTGCGATCGTCGAGGACACCGACAAAGTCACCGTCAGCACCCGGGGCGAAAAGCTGGCAGGCCAGGCATCTGGTGGTGTGTGCAGGTTTGCAATCGGACCGCCTGGCCGTGATGGCCGGCGTCAAGATCGACCACCAGATCATCCCGTTCCGTGGCGAATACTTCCGCTTGCCGGAATCGAAGAACACCATCGTCAACCACCTGATCTACCCGATTCCCGACCCGGAGCTGCCCTTCCTCGGCGTGCACCTGACCCGCATGATCGACGGCAGCGTCACCGTTGGCCCGAATGCCGTACTCGGCCTGGGTCGCGAGAACTACCGCAAATTCTCGGTGAACTGGCGCGACGTGGCGCAGTACGCGAGCTTCCCGGGCTTCTGGAAAACCATCTGGCAGAACCTCGGTTCGGGCAGCGTCGAGATGAAAAACTCGCTGTTCAAGTCCGGCTACCTGGAGCAGTGCCGCAAGTACTGCCCATCGCTCAACATCGAAGACCTGCTGCCTTATGAAGCCGGCATCCGCGCCCAGGCCGTGATGCGCGACGGCACCCTGGTGCACGACTTCCTGTTCGCCCAGACCCCGCGAATGCTCCACGTGTGCAATGCGCCCTCACCCGCTGCCACCTCCGCGATTCCCATCGGCTCGATGATCGCCGACCGCATGTTCAAGCCCCACTGACGCACCGCACCACGCCTCACTTTGACAATAAATATAATGACTCATAAGGAAGTACAGAATGACGGCTACAGCCCGCACCCCGGACGTTGAAACCCCCGAGCAAACCAGGAAACGCCTGCGCAAAGTCGCGGCCGCGACGATCTTCGGTTCGATGCTGGAGTGGTATGATTTTTACCTGTACGCCACCATGGCGGCGATTGTGTTCTCGAAGATTTTCTTCGATAACAGCGACCCGAAAGCCGCTACGCTGATGGCGTTTTTCCACCTTTGCCATCGGCTTCATCGCGCGCCCGTTCGGCGGCATTCTGTTTGGCTACCTGGGCGACAAGTTCGGGCGTAAACAAGTGCTGGTGCTGACCTTCTGCATGATGGGCGTGTGCACCACGTTGATCGGGCTGATCCCCAGCTACGCCTCCATCGGCATCTGGGCGCCGATCGTGCTGGTGTTTATCCGCATCATCCAGGGCCTGGGGGCCGGTGCCGAACTGTCCGGCGCGGCGGTTACCTCCTACGAGCACGCCTCAGAAGGCAAGCGCGGCAGCCAGGGTGCGTGGCCGGCGCTCGGGCTGAACCTGGGCTTGCTGCTGTCTTCGCTGACCGTGTACCTGCTGACCATCAACGGCAATGAATTCCTGCTGGCCGGCGGCTGGCGGATTCCGTTCATTTGCAGCATCGCGCTGGTGGGTGTGGGCCTGTGGGTGCGCAACAGCATCCCGGAAACCCCGGAATTCAAGGAACTGAGCAAGGAAACCGCAAAGGCCAAGGCGTCGCCGCTCAAGGCGCTGTTCAAGAACGACCTCAAGGGCCTGGCCGTGGTGTTCTTCGTGGCGATTGGCTACAACGCGCTGAGCTACATCTTCAAGACCTTTTCCCTGGCTTACCTCACCCAGTTCAAGGGTGTCGATGTGCACGTCACGTCGCTGTCGGTGACCATTGCCAGCCTGATCGCCATCGTCGCCGTGCCATGCTTCGGCTGGTTGTGCGACAAGTGGAGCAGCAAGACCGTGCTGATGCTCGGCGGCCTGCTGTCGCTGCTGTTTGCCTACCCGTTCCTTGCGCTGCTCAATACCGGTGAAAGCCTGATGATCTACGTCGCCATTGGCGTGGGCACCGGCATCCTCGCGCCGATGATGTTTGCGCCGCAGGGTTCGTTCCTGAGCCGCCAGTTCCCGACCCAGACCCGCTCCTCGGGCTTTGGCACCGGGCGGGAAATCGGCACCGCGATCGCAGGTGGCCTGGCGCCATTAGGGGCGTTGTCGATGGTGGCGGCGTCGGCCACTCACTCCACTGATGGCGTTTGTGATAATCCTCGCGATCTCGTCCCTGCTGGTGGTGGTGTTCGCCTTGTGCGATCAGGGCCGTAAACACTCGGCATTCAAGAACTGAGGCAAAAAGTTCGGACCAACGGGTGCATGGATGCCCCTTCATCGCGCATCATGGGCACTTTCAAGCTCAAGGGAAACGTCCATGCGCGTTCTGTCATTGATGATGGGTCTTACGACGCTGGCCGCCAGTCTGGTGTTTACCGCCCAGGCGCAGGCGGGTGAAGAAAGCCTGTTGGTCGACTCGATCAATCAATACCGCAGCCAGGTCCAGCGCTGCGGCAACCAGGGTTCCCAGGAATTGCCACCGCTGGCCAGCGACACGCGGCTGGTGTTGCCGGTCAACAGTGTCGGCGACTTGCAGCAGGCGCTGGCGCGGGCGGCGTACCCGATGGTCAACGTCCAGGCCATCAGCCTGTCCGGGCCCAGGAACGCCGAAGCCGCGATGAAAGCCGTGCGCGAAAGTTTTTGCCGGGTGGTGCTCGACCCGCAGTTCATTGATATCGGCGTGAGCAACAGCGGCCAGGACTGGCGCATCGTGCTGGCCCGCCCGCTGCTGACCAGCGGCCTGGGCGAGACCCAGACCGAAGGCAAGAAGGTGCTCGACCTGATCAACACCGCCCGCCAGCAACCACGCCAATGTGGCGCCCAGGCCTTTGCCGCCACCACGCCCTGAGCTGGAACGAAAGCACTCGCCAACGCCGCCGCCGGCCACGCGCGCAACATGGCCAACGGCAACTTCTTCGATCACCTGGACCACGATGGCCGCACCCCGGGTGACCGGGCTGAACTGGCAGGCTACATCGGCCAGCAGATCGGCGAGAACATCGCTGCCGGCATGGACACCCCACGCAAGGTGGTCGACGGCTGGCTGGCCAGCCCGGGCACTGTGCCAACCTGATGAACCCGCAGTTCCGCGAAATGGGCGCCGCCTACGCCATGGACCCGAAAAGTGATGCCGGCATCTACTGGACCGGTTTGTTTGGCGTGCAGCAGCAATAACGGTTTGTATCCCAACGTATCTTCCCGGCGAGGCGACACACTGCGAGGTGCAGGGCCCCGGCGATGACACATTGCGGATACGCCGGCGCGGTTTCCTGTGCACACCGGCCCACCCCGGGCCACTTGCGAGGAAACCGTCATGTCCCAGAACAGCACCGTGCTCTACACCGGCAAAACCCACACCACCGGCGGGCGTGAAGGCGCGTCCCACAGCGATGACCTGCACCTGGACATCAAGCTGTCGCCGCCCGGCTCCAAGGCGCCCGGCACCAACCCCGAGCAACTGTTTGGTGCCGGCTGGTCCGCCTGCTTTATCGGCGCAATGGGCAAAGCTGCACAAACCCTTCACATCCGCCTGCCCGCCGACACGGCAGTGAGTGCCGAAGTGGACCTGGTGAACAGCCCGGAAGATGGCTATTACCTACAGGCGCGCCTGCGGGTCAGCCTGCCGGTATCGAACACTCGGCGGCGCAGGCTCTGGTGGACCCGTGCCCACCAGACGTGCCCGTATTCCAAGGCCACCCGCGGCAATATCGCGGTAACGATTACGGTGGCCTGAAGGGAGCTCAGCGAAGCATTATCCGGCCGAGACACTAAAGTGCCATCTAGTGGATAATCCCGCTGAACTGGCTGAGTCCCGGGATGTCTGTAGCTTGGCATCCCTACCTCAGCGAACCGTGGCAAGAAGGCGTTCACCGAATGACAAACTGGCTGCAAGGCGGCGGCGAAATGGCCGAACGGGTCCGGCATCACGACTGGGCCAATACGCCATTGGGGCCTTTGGAACACTGGCCGGACGTACTGAAGACCACCGTCGCCCTGTGTCTTGCCTCCAGTTTCCCCCAGGCGATCGTCTGGGGGCCTGCGCTGATCACGCTTTACAACGACGGGTTTATCCCGATTCTCGGCGACAAGCCTGATGCCCTCGGGCGGCCATTCAACGAGATCTGGCAGGAAGCCTGGCCCGAGATCAGTCCGATCGCGGATGCCGCCTTCGCAGGTGAAGCCACCTTTATCGAAAACTTCCCGCTGACGATCGAACGCGGCGGCGCGCCGGAGCAGGCGTACTTCACCTTCTGCTACAGCCCGATCCGCGACGTACAGGGTAAGGTGGTCGGCATGCTCGACACCGTGACCGAAACCACCGCCACCGTGGTTTTGTCCCAGCGCCTGGCCGAGCTGAATGCAAGCCTGGAGCAGCGCGTCACCGAAAGGACCACCCTGCTGACCCAGACCGAAGCCGCCTTGCGTCAATCGCAAAAAGCTTGAAGCCATCGGCCAGTTGACCGGTGGCGTGGCCCACGACTTCAACAACCTGCTGACCATCATTCGCTCATCCGTCGACTTCCTGCGGATGCCGAGCCTGTCCGAAGAGCGTCGCCAGCGCTACATGAGCGCGGTCACCGACACGGTGGACCGGGCGGCAAATTGACCAGCCAGTTGCTCGCATTTGCCCGGCGCCAGCCGCTGAACCCGGAAGTGTTCGATGCAGGCCTGCGGGTGAAAAACATCGGCGAGATGCTCGAGACGGTGACTGGCGCGCGGATTCATGTGCACGTCGAACTGCCCGGGCAGCCGTGCTACATCCGCGCCGACTCCAGCCAGTTTGAAACCGCCCTGATCAACATCGCCCTCAACGCCCGGGACGCGATGAACGGCCAGGGTAGCCTGACCCTGCGATTGGACGCCGATCAAGCACTGCCGAGCATCCGTGGTGACGCCGGTTTCACGCCAGGCGTTCATCGCCATTTCACTCACCGACACCGGCAGCGGGATTCCCGGGGAAACGTTCGAGCGCATCTTCGAACCCTTCTTCACCACCAAGGAAGTCGGCAAGGGCACCGGCCTGGGACTGTCCCAGGTGTTCGGCTTCGCCAAGCAATCGGGCGGCAACGTCGATGTGGCCAGCCAGGTTGGCCAGGGCACGGTGTTTACCCTGTACTTGCCGCAAGTGGTACCTGAAGAGAGCTTCCAACGTGACACCCCGGACACCTGCGGGCTGATCACCGAATGCGCCCAGCGCCATATCCTGGTGGTGGAAGACAACCTGGAAGTGGGCCGCTTTGCCAATCAGATCCTCCAGGACCTCGGCTACCAGACCACCTGGGCAACCAATGCCGAACAGGCGCTGGAACTGGCCGGCGCAGACGCGTTGGGGTTCGATGCGGTGTTTTCCGACGTGGTGATGCCCGGCATCACCGGGGTGGCCCTGGCCAGGGAACTGCGACGCCGCCGGCCCGGCCTGCCGGTGGTACTGACCTCGGGCTACAGCGAGGAACTGGCGGAAAGCGGCTATGAAGGCCTGGTGTTCCTGCCCAAGCCCTACTCGGCCGACCAGGTCTCACAGGTGCTGGCCAAGGCGCTGCTCAAGGGCTGAGGCCTATTCCGCGACGGCCACCTGGTTACGCCCGAGGGCCTTGGCGCGGTACAGCGCCTTGTCTGCGGTGTTCATCAGGCCGTGCAGGTCCTGGTCCACCGCGCGGGCCCAGGCCACGCCGAGGCTGGCGGTCAACCCCTTGACCGGCTCGCTGGTCAGCCCGGCAATGGCCTTGATCAACTGCTCGGCGATGTCCCGCCCGGTCTCCAGCGACGTATCCGGCAGCAACACCGCAAACTCCTCGCCCCCCAGCCGCCCGTACACATCGGCCTGGCGAAACGACGCGCTTGATCACCCCGCCGATCTGGCGCAGCACCTGGTCCCCGGCCTGGTGGCCGTAGGTGTCATTGATGTCCTTGAAGTGGTCCATGTCCATCATCAGCGCGCACAACGGCTGCTGGTTATGCCGGCACTGTTCGTAGAGCAACTGCGCATGCTCGAAAAACGCCCGGCGGTTCATCAGGCCGGTGAGTTCGTCGGTTTGCGCGGCGCGGGCGGAGATGTTGTGGGCACGTTCCATTTGCCGGGTCAGGCGAAAGGCTTTTTCCAGGGCATCCGACAGCTTGCGCGTGGCGCCACCGACAAACGAAGAGAACACCAGCACCGCCAGGGCCATGCCGACTTGCATCGACGACGGTTGAAACAGCAGCCACAGGGTGCACGGCAGCAGTACCAGCCCATGGAGACCAGGGTCATGTAGCGATAGGCTGAATAACACGAGACTGCGCTGACCGACATGCCCACGGTGAACAACATCACCAGGGCCTGGGACAGGCGGTCGTCGGTGGGCATCAGGGCGAATGCGCCGATGCCCCAGACCCCGGCCGACAACATCAGCGTTACCCAGTAGCGCCGCTCCCAGCGCGCGGGGGTGCGTTCACTGTTGGGGCAGCGAAACCAGTCCATGAACATCCACACCCGCAGCAACGACGTCCCCGCCAATACCACCAGCCAGACCAGCATTACCCGGTGATCAAAACGTTCCCAGCACAGCCAGCACAGCATGGCGGCCGCCATATAACTGCCGAACACTGCAGAGAATGACTGGCGAAACAGCTGGTGCAATCGATCTGTTCGTACCTGCTCCTCGATGAAGCAATCCTGGTCTGCCCACGCCCAAGGCCATTCATTTGGTCCGCCTGATCTTACTGCCGCGACAAAGTGCCATTGTGGCATCCTGCCAGTAGCCCTAACAACCGAATCAAGCGTGCTAGAGCGCCGAAAGCAGGATAAATATAGGTGAACACCTTCTCGCTCGCTCCAAGGATCAGAGTTCCACCCATGAATACCCACCCGATTACCACCGAACGCCTGATTCTCAGGCCCGCAGCGGCCGACGATGTGGCCAGTGTATTTGCCATTTATGGCGATCCCGAGACCAACCGCTACAACCCGGCGGGCCCTTGACGGACCTGGGCCAAGCCGAGGCCGCCCTGGCTCGCTGGCTGCTGCACTGGACAGAACATGGTTTCGGCCAATGGGCGATTGCCACACAAGAGGCGCCGGACCGCGTGATCGGCTTTGGTGGCATCACCTTGTACCCCTACAACGACGTTGAGCGGATCAACCTGGGCTACCGCTTTGCGGTCAGCGCCTGGGGCCAGGGCTTTGCAACCGAGATTGCCAGGGCGGCGTTGCAGTTTGCCTTTGTCGAACTGGACCAGCCGCAGGTGTACGGCGTGGTGCGTCCGGCGCATACAGCGTCGATCAAGGTGCTGGAGAAAATCGGCATGCAGTACATCGATGAGCTGGACGATGTACCCGGTCAGGCGCCGAGCCTGGTGTATGTGGCCCGGCGGGCCCTCTGACCTTTGTATCGCAGTGTGTCCAAACACCGCTGCGATACAAAACCTTTAACCCAACCGCTTTCTCGAAACAGACGGGATACACAACTACGTTCAACTGTGAGCCAGGCACACCACCCGCCGCCGGAGACTCACCATGCACACACAGTTGAACACCCCACCCCGCCGCCTGATGGGCGCGTCGCTGCTGGCCTTTGCGCTGTTGCAGTTCGGTGCCCTCGGCGTCGCCAGTGCACAGGGCGCGCAAGCACCGGCGGCTGCCAGCGCAACTGCCCACAGCGCGCTCGGCCCGTTGAAGCATGTGAAAGCCGGCTTGCTGGATGTGGCCTACGCCGAAGTCGGCCGGCCGATGGCCCGGTGGTGATCCTGTTGCATGGCTGGCCCTACGACATTGACAGCTACTCCGAGGTAGCGCCGCTGCTGGCTGCCCAGGGCTACCGGGTGCTGGTGCCTTACGCCCGCGGCTATGGCGATACCCATTTCCTGTCGGCAAAGACCCTGCGCAAACGGCCAGCCGGCCGCCCTCGCCGTCGACCTGATCGACTTCATGGACGCGCTGAAGATCAAGCAGGCCGTGCTCGGCGGCTATGACTGGGGGGCGCGCACCGCCGACATCGTCTCGGCGTTGTGGCCTGAGCGGGTCAAGGCGCTGGTATCGGTCAGCGGCTACCTGATCGGCAACCAGGCCGCGGGCAAGAACCCATTGCCGCCCAAGGCCGAGTTGCAATGGTGGTACCAGTTCTACTTCGCCACCGATCGCGGCGCCGCCGGCTATGCGAAAAACACCCACGACTTTGCCAAGTTGATCTGGCAAATCGCCTCGCCAAAATGGGCATTCGACGACGCCACCTTCGACCGCAGCGCCAAGGGCCTGGACAACCCCGACCACGTCGCCGTATCGATCTTCAACTACCGCTGGCGCCTGGGGCTGGTCCAGGGCGAGAAAAAATACGCTGCGCTGGAGCAGAAACTCGCCACCGCCCCGTCCATCAACGTGCCCACCATCACCATGGAAGGCGACGCCAACGGCGCGCCGCACCCGGCCGCAGAGGACTATGCCAAACGCTTTACCGGCAAGTACGAATACCGCCTGATCAGCGGCGGCATCGGCCACAACCTGCCGCAGGAAGCACCGCAAGCCTTTGCCAAGGCAGTGATCGATGCGGACCACCTGTGATGAAGCGCCTGCATCTTGCTGCACTCGTCGCTGCAACAGCTGCCGTGGTGGCCACCGCTACCGGGTTCGCCTTTGGCGGCCCGGCTACCAGCGAGCCTTCGCCGATCTACGGCGTGACCATTCCCGACGGCTACCGCCAATGGGAGCTGATCGCGCCGGCACAGGAAGCCGACCCGCTGAATGAACTGCGGGTGGTGCTGGGCAATAAAGTGGCGCTCAAGGCGTACCGCGACGGCACGCTGCCCTTCCCCGACGGCACCGTGCTGGCGAAACTGGCCTGGAAGCACGTGCAATCGCCGGAGTTCAAGACCGCGTCGATTCCCGGTGCGGCGACCACCGTGCAGTTCATGGTCAAGGACTCGAAGAAATACGCAGCGACCGGAGGCTGGGGCTTTGGACGGTTCATCAATGGCAAGCCGGTGGACCAGGCGCAGCATGAGACGTGCTTTGCCTGCCATCAGGCGCTGGTGAAGAACCATGATTATGTGTTCACCCGGCTGGCGCCTTAGCGCAATAGCCTTTTTCAACAACAAACGCCGCGGCAACCGGGCATCCCGTAGCAGCTGCCTCGCTTGGGCTCGACAGCTGCTACGTTGTGTGGGGTTTTATCAGGCCGGAACGCCCAGAATGATATGGGACGCCTTGATCACCGCCGTGGCGCTCACGCCCGGCTTCAACCCCAGCTCGGCCACCGCGTCGCGGGTCACGATGGAAAACACCTTCGAACCACCCGCCAACTCGATCACCACTTCCGCATTCACCGCGCCGTCATTCACGCTCAGCACCTTGCCTTCCAGGCAGTTGCGGGCCGACAGGCGGATGTCGCTGGATTCGGTCATCAACATCACCCACGGCGCCTTGATCAGCGCGACCGCTTCCTTGCCTACGGCAATGCCCAGGTTGCGGATGCTTTCCATGGTCACCACCGCCACCAACTGCTCGCCACCGGGCAGGGTCAACACCACTTCGGCGTTGACCGCGCCGTCCTGGACCTGGCTGACCTGGCCTTTGAATACGTTGCGTGCACTGACTTTCATGGGAACGGTCCTTTTCTTGACTTATAGGTTAGGAATTGCCGCGCATGATTAAACGTTGCGTTGTGTAAAAACAACTATAGCGCCCTGCTCTGCCTGGAACCCCACGCCAATAAAGAAGGCCGCCCAATGGGCGGCCTTCATCTGGAGCAGTTACCGACGACTGATTAAAACAGCGCGTAGGTGTAGTTGAAGATCAGGCGAGTCTGATCCTGGTCGGCGGTGCCGGTGTTATGGCCGTGGTAGCTGCCGGTACGGAACGTAGTACCGAAGCCTTTCAGCGGGCCTTCCTGCACGACGTAATCAAGACGGAAAATCGGTTTTCGCGTTCCGACTGATCGCTGCCACCGGCAACCTTGGCCTTGATGTCGCTGCCGTTCAGGTAGGCAATCGAGGCTTTTCAGGCCCGGCACCAGGGTTCTGAAGTCATACAGGTACTGACCGAAATTGACCTGCTCGCCCGCACGGGAGAAACTGGCCAACCACCGCGTCGGTGAACAGGTAGAAGTCGGAACCGCCGCGCCTTGGGCGGTTGGATCGGCGATGCTGCCCTGGTTGACCCAGACGAAGCCACCGTCATCACTCACGCCGATATGGCGAGCATCAACTGGCTGCCGCCCAACTGATAGGTGAAGGCAGCACTGTAGGTTTTGTTGTCGACTTCACCGGCGTGCTTGGCATAGCCGCCGTTGTTGTTGAACGCATAGCCGGCCGAACCGTTTTGCCGTCGCTGGTGCTGTCGAAATAACGCAGGTCAGTCTTGAACGACTGGTCATTGCCCAACGGCAATACGTGGACCAGGCCGAAATAGTTCTGTTTGTAGAAGTCTTCCAGGTTGGCGTAGTAGTACTGCAACGTCAGGTTTTTAGCGATGACGTTGTCAGAAGAACCAAACGGCTGGTAGTCGACACCACCGAAACGGAAGCTGTCGCTGTCGCGAGTGGCACCGGCCACGCTCAAGCCCGTGGAGTTGCTCGATGCACGACCTTCAGCCTTGTTCAGCTCGCCGCCGGTGAAGGTGACGTGGGAATGTCCTTGGAAGTCAGGATGCCGCCGTCAAAGGTCTGCGGTGCGGCACGGCTGTCGTTGGACACCAGGATCGGCAGGAATCGGTGCCAAACCACCGCCCACGTGCAATTCAGTCTGGGAAATACGGAATTTAACGTTGCCGGCTGCGCGACCGAAGCTGTCAGCAGGCTCGGTGCCGTTGTTCTTCACCGGGAAGAAGCTGTTGCCGTTACCCGACAGGCCATTGCCCGCTGCGTGGCCATCGCCACCGTCCAGGCGCAACGCGCCGAAAGCCATCACGTCGAAACCTACGCCGACGGTGCCCTGGGTGTAACCGGATTTATAGTCGAAACGCAGTACTTGAGCCGCTTCCCGCAGGTCGTTCGCCGTGCCGGAGTGAACGTCGGCGTTGTAGTACATGGTGCGCGAACTGATCGAAGAATGACTGTCTTCGAGGAAGCCGCTATGGCCGTCACCCGTGCCGAGTGAGCCAAGACCAAAGCCGTCCGCGCTGGCGTGTTGTGCAAGGACAGCCGCCGTGATGGCCAACGCTAATGTAGAGAGTTTCATTTACTGCGCCCCTGTGAACATTATTTTTTTACTGTCCTTCGAGCGAATACCGTTGCGGCCCTGCAAACGCTGCGGATTGTGGCATGGGGCCGATGGCGCAGATTGTGAAATTTTTGTCATGTACCGATGAAAAAACCGTCATGAAAAGGCCGTACAAGCCGGCCTTGTTCGAGGGTTGAATGGCCTGCGGTTGTACGACAACCGCTACTGCGCCGTGCGTTGATCAGGCTGGAGTCGGTGGCGAAAATGCGAGAAATGGTAGGCAACCGCCAGCCACATAAACCATGCAGGCATCACGCAAAGGGCCAGGCGGGTATCTGGGCGAAGTGCCAGCAGGCAAAGTACGAACGCCAGGAAGCCAAGTGAAATCCACGCCAACGGCACGCCACCGGGCATTTTTGTAGAGGATTTTTCATGTAGCTCCGGGCACTTTTTCCGATAGGCGATGTAGGACGCCAGGATGGTCGACCAGGTAAAGATCACCAGGAATCGCCGAAACGGTGGAGACGATGGTAAAGGCCGTCATCACTTCCGGGACTATAAACAGCAGCAACAAGCCCAGCAGCATCAGGAAGGTGGTAAACGCCAGGCTGATAAACGGCACGCTGTTTTTCGACAGTCGTCGGAATATCCTGGGTGCGTCTCCCAGGTCCGCCAGGCCGAACAACATGCGACTCGCCGAAAACACCCCGCTGTTGGCCGAAGAAGCCGCTGAGGTCAGTACCACGAAATTCACAATCCCGGCGGCGGCGGGAAAGCCGGCCACCAGGAACAGCTCGACAAAGGGGCTCTTGCTGGGCGACACCTGCTCCCAGGATGTCACCGCAATGATGCAGGCCAAGGCCAGCACGTAGAACAGGATGATCCGCAGCGGAATCGAGTTGATTGCCTTGGGCAGCGTCTTCTCCGGCGAACGGGTTTCGGCCGCCGCCGTGCCGATCAACTCGGTACCGGCAAACGAGAAGATCGCCATCTGGAACCCGGCAAAGAAGCCGAACACGCCATTGGGAAACGCCGCCTGTTTATCCAGCAAATGATTCAGGGAAGCCGTGACGCCGGTGGGCGACACAAACGAGCTGGCAATCAACACCACGCTCACACTGATCAGGGTCACCACGGCGATGATCTTGATGATCGCAAACCAGAACTCCACCTCGCCGAACAGCCGCACCGTCAGCACATTCAAGGCAAACAGGGTCAGCAGCATTGCAATCGCCGGTATCCAGGCCGGCACGTGCGGGAACCAGTACTGGAAAAAGCCCCCGACCACCACCGCATCCCCCCCACCGCCACGCTCCAGCTCAGCCAGTACGACCAGCCAAGAAAAAACGCCGCACGCGGCCCCAGGTAGGCACCGGCAAAGTCGGCGAAGCTCTTGAAGTTCAGGTTGGACAGCAGCAGCTCACCCATGGCGCGCATCACGAAATACACAAACAGCCCGATGATCATGTAGATCAGGATGATCGAGGTGCCGGACAGCGCGATGATCTTGCCCGAGCCCATGAACAGGCCGGTGCCGATCGCACCGCCCATGGCCATCAGTTGGATATGGCGGTTGTTGAGGGTGCGTTGCAAAGCGGGCTTTTCAATCAGCCCGGGCACGTTGTTTTCATCACAAAACCTCTTGTTATGTTTTGAGTTTTGGCAGAAAAAAGTCAGGCGTTGTTTATTGTTGGAATGGCATCGGGGTCAGGCGTGTTTTGTTCTCGAAACCGTGCAGCACGTTGACCGCGTTGATGCCGATTTCATCGACCATGTAGCCGCCTTCCATCACAAACAGCGTGGGCACGCCGACGCTGGCGATGATCTCGCCGATGCCGAGGAAGTCGTGGCTTTCCAGCAGGAAATGACTGATGGGATCGTCCTTGAAGGTGTCGACGCCGAGGGAAATCACCAGCACTTGCGGCGAGAACGTTCTGAGTTGATTGCAGGCGTCGAGCAACGCTTCTTTGTAGGTGCTCCACCCGGTGTTTTTTCGCCAGCGGGTAGTTCAGGTTGAACCCCTCGCCCGCCCCGGCACCGCGCTCGGCACTGAAGCCCGAATAGTAGGGATACGACACGGACGGATCGCCATGCAGCGAGACGAACATCACGTCGCTGCGGTCGTAGAAAATGTTCTGCGTGCCGTTGCCGTGATGGAAATCCACGTCCAGCACCGCGACCCGTTTGGCGCCTTGGGTGATCGCCTGTTGCGCGGCAATGGCTGCGTTATTCAGGTAGCAATAACCGCCCATGTATTCCCGCGCCGCATGGTGGCCCGGTGGCCGGCACAGGGCGAAGGCGCTGTCGTGGCCTTCATCAATCAATGCCAGGCCGGTGAGCGCGATATCGGCGCTGGTCTTCACCGCTTCCCAGGTGGTGCTGGTGATCGGTGAACCGGCATCCATCGCGAAAAACCCGAGCTTGCCGTCGATGAATTCCGGCACCTGCTCATTGGCCAGGTCCCGCACCGGCCACACCAGCGGCAAGGCGTCATGGGCACGGCCAATCGCCGTCCATTCGGCCCAGGCGGTTTCCAGGAAGGACACGTAGCGTTCGCTGTGGGCATTGACGTAACAGGCCCGGTCGAACGTGCGCGGCACGATGATATCGCCCAGCCCAACGTGCTTGACCCGATCACGCACCGTGTCGGCGCGGCTGGGTTGTTCGAAGGACGGCTTGAGCACGCCATCCTTGAGTTCGGTGCCATGGTGCAAACGATGAGAGTCGCTGAAAACAGTCAACATGAAAGACATCCACCCGTGAAAGACAGGTGATTATTTTGTTCTGGCCGCGGTGGGCTTTCTTTGCTTTTACATGCGCCGATGCTAGCGTAATCGGGAATTTTTACCCCAAATAGCCGCCATGAAGAAAAATAAAACCAAACAGGTCGCACTCGACGACACCGATCTCGCCATCCTCGCCTTGCTGCAGGAAGACGCGAGTATTTCCAACGCCGAACTCAGCGAGCGCCTGTCACTGAGCCTCACCCCATGCTGGCGACGGCGCAAGCGGCTGGAGGAAGAAGGCGTGATCAAGGACTACCAGGCCAACCTCGATCGCAAGATGCTGGGCCTGGAGATCATGGCGTTTGTGCATGTGCGGTTTGCCGTGCATTCCGACCATACGCCAGAGGACTTTGAGGCGGTGATCAAGGAGCTGCCACAGGTGCAGTCCTGCCACAAGATCACCGGGGATGCGGATTATCTGCTGCAGGTGCTGGCGGAGGATCTGGACGCCTACAGCGATTTTGTGGAGAGCGTGTTGCGGCGGCAGTTGGGGATTGCGTCGATTCAGTCGAGCCTGGCGTTGCGGGAGGTGAAGGCGACAAGTCGGGTGGCCATTCCGGGGCGGGTGGGGAAGTGATCCGATGCAAATACCATTGTGGCGAGGGAGCTTGCTCCCGTTGGACTGCGTAGCGGTCCTTTCTTTGGACGCGCTTAGCACCCCGGCAGGAGCAAGCTCCCTCGCTACAGGTCAAGCCATATCCCTGTAGTGTTTCCAACAAACAGCCGAAATCTGCCTTTACATGTAGCATTTACTACCAATACACTCATTCTCGCCAAGCCGTAGCAAAAACAACAAGGCGAGATATGACCAACCTACGTGACAAACTCACCGACGCCGCACTCAGCCCTACGCCTTCCGAGCGCAAGGTGATCCGTGCCCTCCTCGACCACTATCCACGCAGCGGCCTCGGTTCCATGGCGCGCCTGGCCGAACACGCCGGGGTCAGCGACCCGACCATCATGCGGTTGGTGAAGAAGCTCGGCTTCGGTGGCTATGCCGAATTCCAGGACGCCTTGCTCAGCGAAATGGACCACCGCCTGCGGTCCCCAATCACCCTGCTGCAACCCCGGGCGCACTCGTCCCAGGATGACGCCTGGGCCACTTACCTGCACGACTGCAACCGCGCCCTTCAGGAAACCCAGGCCCTGACCCAACCCGAAGACGTGCGCGTACTCACCGAATGGCTGCTGGATACCAAACACCAGGTGTTCTGCTTCGGCGGCCGGCTCAGCAGTTTTCTCGCGGGCTACCTGGTGAATCACTTGCGCCTGTTGCGTCCGGGCTGGTCATTCCCTGGAAGACAACGCCCAGTTACCCGACCGAATCCATGACATCCAGCGCCAGGACCTGGTGCTGCTGTTCGACTACCGCCGCTACCAGACCCAGGCCTTGCGCGTGGCAACCGCCGCCAAGGCGCGGGGCGCGCGGGTGTTGTTCACCGACATTTATGCCTCGCCGCTGCGGGAATTGGCCGACTTGATCATCAGCTCCCCAGTGGAATCGGTGTCGGCCTTTGACACGATGGTGCCCGCCCTCGCGCAGGTAGAAGCCCTGATCGCCACCCTCACAAAACACAGCAATGGCCTGGATGCCCGCCTGGAAGGGATCGATGCCCTTCGCACGGAATTCGCCGCTCACCTTTTGGAGGAAAAATAACAATGTTCACGCTCCCCCATCATTCGCCCCGCGATCTTCCGTTCACCGCGGGCAACACCGCCTTGCTGCTGGTGGACATGCAACGTGCCTGGCTCGACCCGGCACTCGACCCGCATTTGCAGGGCCCGCACGCAGCATATTTCCTGGGTCGTGCTCGGGAAACGGTGATCCCCAATCAAGTCCGGCTGTTGAATGCGGTGCGCGAAGCCCGGCAAAACGTGCTGCACACCATCATCGAAAGCCTCACGGCGGATGGCCGCGATCGCTCGCTGGATCACAAGCTGTCGGACATGCATTTGCCCAAGGGCAGCTACCAGGCCGGCGTGATTGACGAGTTGACGCCCATTGAAAATGAAATCGTGCTGCCCAAGACGTCGTCCGGGGTCTTCAACTCCACCAACATCGATTACGTGCTGCGCAATCTGGAAACCCGGCACCTGATCATCGCCGGCATCGTTACCGACCAGTGCGTCGACATGGCCGTGCGTGACGCCGCAGACCGTGGCTATCTGGTGACCCTGATCGAAGATGCCTGCGCCACTTACACCTTCGAACGGCATCACGCGTGCCTCGAGGCGATCAAGGGTTATTGCTAGATCACCGACACCCAAACCGTGATCAACCGTTTGCAGGAGTTGCGCCCGTGAGCCTGATCCAGCCAACGGCAATGACCACTATCGTCACCACCGACCTGATTGGTGTGACTCGCGGACGTTCGTTTCCCACGGACGAGCTTGAGAGTTATCAGCAAGCCGGTGTGGGTTGGGTGCCGGCCAACAGTGCGCTGACGCCTCAGGACCGGGTGGCGGAGAATAATCCCTGGGGCTCCTGCGGCGATTTGCGCCTGATCCCGGACATGAATACCCGCGTGCAGGTGCCCAACGGCCCGGACGCCAATGCGCCGGGCCTGGATTTTATCCACGCCGATATCTGCGAAACCGACGGCCAGCCCTGGGCGGCCTGCCCGCGCACGATGTTGCGCAACGAGATCCAGCGTTATCGCGACGAGCTGGGGCTTGAGGTGACTGCCGCGTTCGAAACATGAGTTCAACCTCGGCTACAAGGCCCCTGACAACGCTCACCATGCCTTCTCGCTTTCCGCCCAGCATCACGCCGCGTCTTTCGGCGGCTGGCTGTTGAGCGCGCTGAAGGCGGCCGGCGTCGAACCGGAGATGTTTTTGCCGGAGTATGGCAAGGCGCAATACGAAGTCACCTGCCGTCCCACTCAAGGTGTGGCCGCAGCCGATCGCGCGGTGAATGTGCGGGAGATCACCCGTGAAATCGCGCGCCAGATGGGCCTGGATATCAGCTTCTCGCCCAAGCTCGAAGCCGATGGCGTGAGCAACGGCGTGCACCTGCATATCAGCTTGCAGGATCCAGCCGGAAACGCGGTGATGTACGACGCGCAAAGCAGCAACGGGCTGTCCGAAAAAGGCCGGCAGTGGGCGGCGGGCGTGTTGAAATTCCTGCCCGCGTTATGCGCCTTCAGTGCGCCCACGCCGATTTCCTACCTGCGCTTGAAGCCTCATCACTGGAGTGCGTCCTACGCCAACCTGGGCCAGCGCAATCGCGAAGCGTCACTGCGGATTTGCCCGACCATCACCATCGGCGGCAAGTCCCCGGCCAGGCAATACAACCTGGAGTTCCGCCCGCTGGACGCAACCGCCTCACCGCACCTGAGCATGGCCGCCGTGCTGATTGCCGGCCGCCTGGGCCTCCAGCAAAAGCTCACGCTGGACAGTTCCTCCGATGAAGACCCGGAGTCCATGAGCGATGAACAACGCCAGGCGCGGCATATCCTCGCCCTGCCCGACACCCTAGAAGACGCCCTCGCCAGCCTGCGCAACAACCCGCAGTTGCTGGACCAATTGCCGCCACTGCTGATGGATGCCTACTTCGCCCTGAAAGCCGAAGAGCTCAAATCCACCGAGAAACTGACGCCTGCCGAACTCTGTGATCACTATGCCCGCCTTTACTGATTCCCCCGAACACGGCCTGTTCAAGAAACCGGTATACCGGGTCAGCCGGCAAGAGTCCGAGCACCCGGTGATTCTGGTTGCGAACATGCCAGTTCCTACATCCCCACGGAACTGAACGCCCTGGGCCTGAACGATGAAGCGGCAAAGGAGCATATCGCCTGGGACATCGGTGCGCTGAAACTGGCGGAACGACTCTCGAGGGCCCTGGATGCCACGTTGATCTCGGCCGCCTATTCGCGCTTGCTGATCGACCTCAATCGCCCGCTGGAAGCCCCCGACAGCATTCCGCCACGCAGCGAAATCTACGACGTGCCAGGCAAACCGGGAACTTCCTGACATCGTTCGCCAGTATCGCCAGGAGCGCTTGTTCACACCCTTTCACCAGCGCTTGAGCGCCCTGATCGATGCGCGACTGGCGCAAGGTCGCGAAGTGCGCATCGTGGCCGTCCACAGCTTCACCCCGATTTACCACGGCCAACCCCGCCCGCTCGAGGCCGGCGTGTTGTTTGCCGGCGCCGCCGCCTATGCCGAAGGGATTCTGCAAGGGTTGGCCGCCCAGGGCTTGAACGTTGCCGCCAACCAGCCTTACGAAGTGGATGTGCTCGGTGACATGACCGTGCCGTTCCACGGTGATCAGCGCGGCATTGAGGCCGTGCTGCTGGAGGTCAGGAACGACCTGCTGCGAACGCCCCATGCGCTGCAGTCATGGGCGGACTATCTGGCTCCACTGCTGTAGCTGCTGTTGGCTGGACCGGTCTTACAACTATAAAAAAACCGCCTGGGCGTCTTTTAACCTGCCGGGTTCAAGAACATGTTCGGCCGCTTTGGCGGCTGCGCATTCGCCTTACTTCATACGGAAGTACCCCATCATGGCAATTGAAGAGTTTGGCTATAAACAAGAACTGAAGCGCAGCCTGTCCCTTACGGACCTGGTGATCTACGGGATGATCTTCATGATCCCCATCGCGCCCTTTGCGTGTATGGCTATGTGAACAGCGAAGCGCCCGGCATGGTACCGCTGGCCTATATCGTCGGCATGGTGGCAATGCTGTTTACCGCGTTGAGCTACGGCAGCATGGCGCGGGCGTTCCCGATTGCCGGCTCGGTGTATTCCTACGCCCAGCGCGGGCTGAATCCAGGTGTCGGGTTTATTGCCGGTTGGCTGCTGTTGCTCGATTACCTGCTGATCCCGCCGTTGCTGTATATCTATGCCGCGATTGCGCTGAACCACTTGTACCCCGAGATTCCGAAGACCGCATTTATCCTGGCGTTCCTGGTCAGTGCCACCCTGGTCAACCTGCGCGGTATGACGTTTACCGCGCGCATGAACATCGTGTTCCTGCTGGCGCAACTGGTGGTGCTGGGGATTTTCCTAGTGTGTGCCTGGAAGGCTCTGCACGGGGGTGCCGGCAACGGCCACCTGACGCTGGCGCCGCTGTACAACCCCACAGGATTCAACTTTGGGTTGCTGATGCAGGGCGTTTCAATCGCGGTGCTGTCGTTCCTGGGCTTTGACGCGATTTCCACCCTGGCGGAAGAAACCAGAGGCGATGCCGGGCGCAGTGTGGGCCGGGCCGCGCTGATCAGTTTGCTGGTGATGGGCGCGATTTTCGTGGCGCAAACCTGGCTGGCAACCGACCTTGCGGCAGGCATGGGCTTCACGTCCGCCGACTCGGCTTTTTACGAAATTGCAGCCATTGCCGGCGGCAGCTGGCTGGCTTCGCTGACGGCGATTGCCACGGCGTTGGCGTGGGGTGTGGCGGTGTCCATCACCTCGCAGGCAGCGGTGTCGCGACTGCTGTTCGGCATGGCCCGGGATGGCAAGCTTCCGGGAACCCTGGCCAGGGTCCATCCGAAATACAGCACGCCATACCTGAGCATTTACCTGGTGGGCGTGCTGTCGCTGGTCATCTGCTACTTCTTCATCGACACCGTGGACACCCTCACCTCACTGGTGAATTTCGGCGCCCTGAGCGGCTTCATGATCCTGCACATCACCGTGATCAACTACTACTGGCGGCGCATGCAGTCGCGCAATGTGTGGCGGCACCTGATCACGCCGGTGCTGGGCTTTGTGATCACCTTCGCGATCATGTTCAACATGGGACTGCAGGCACAGAAGCTCGGGATTGCCTGGGTCGTGATCGGGCTGGTCTACCTGTGGTTCCTCAGCCGCAAGGGCGCGAGCCTGGTGCTGTCCAAGGACATCTGACGGCTAGCGCAGTGACTGCTGCAGAAACTCACTGATCAAGCTGAGTACCTGCTGCTGGATCTGCGGCTTGGGACGAGCACCCTTGGCATCCAGGCAAATGAAGCCTTCGCCGGGGTCGCTCTGTTCAATCCGCTCCACCGCGCCCAGCTTTGCAGATGGGCAGGAAGCTGAAGTGCGTGGGCGTCGCTGATTTCCACGTAGCGCGAAGTCTTCTGCGGCAGGCGCTTGGCCAAGTCGGCCGACTCGAGTGCGGCGGGCAATTCCGGCGACGGTGTGCGCCGCAATCACCAGCGTGGGGCGGTTCAGCGCCACGAGGCTGGCATCGCTGAAGCCGCGGGCGAAGCCCAGGTCCAGGGAAACAATGGCCGCCACGCGCGGGTCGCTCAAGTCGCCGGCCAGTCGCTGCCTCGCCTGCTCGGTACGACCAACCTCAAGTTGTTCGTAGGCCTTGCAAGGGGCAATTTCCGGATGCAACTTGCAGTCCTCGGTAAAGCGCTGCGGATCAAAGCGGGCACCGCCGACTTCGAGTGCGGTCCAGCCACCGAGGGAGTGCCCGACGACGGCGATCTTGCGCTGGGCCACCGCGCCGAAGCGTTTCGGCTGGGCAATCACGGCATCAATCACTCGATGGATATCCAGGGGCCGTTTCCACAGCTCGGAAGCGGCAGGCTGTGTGCGGTCCTTGCTGGTGGTGCCGGGGTGGTTGGGCGAGGCGACGATGTAACCCTGCCCGGCCAACGCACTGGCGAGCCAGGACTGGTTGATCCAGTTGCCGAAGATGCCGTGGGAGATCACCACCAACGGATGCTCGCCGGCGGCCGGTGCGGCGTCCTTCAAGGCCGGCGCGCCGACAAACACCGGATTGTCAGCAATCAGTTCTGGTGTGCCGGAAGCATGGGTCGGGTACCACACCGCCACCTGCAACGGCCTGCCGTGCTCCGCGTCGGGAATCACTATTTCCTGGAAGCCGATCCGAACCTCATTGGCCTGGGCCAGACCGGTTACAACCGTCAACAACAGCGCAGCACACAGCGTTTTCATCCTTGAGTTCCCTAAGTGGCTAAGCGCCATATTCTGGCATGCCCGTAATGGGAAAGCAGGTGGGAAATCAATGCGCGTATAAACCTTCAGGCTATGGCAACTATCCGAATGGTACGACTACCATGTAGTCACACTCCTTTCAGATAGCCCCCAATGACCAAAGCCAGCCTGCGTAGTCACCTGACCCTCTGGTTTTGCCGGTTTGTCGCTGCTCACCCTGGTGAGCGTAGGGTTCTACGTTGGGCACATCGCTACCGAGCAACTGAAACTGGCCAGTGGCAATGCCTTGTTGAGCACTGCCCGCTCCACCGCCGCGCTATTGGCGGTGCAGCTGCGTGAACGCCAGCTCGAAGTGTCGCTGCTCAGCCGCGCACCGCTGTTTCAGACGGGGCAACCTGGACGATCCGGACATACTGACCTCCATGGAACAACGCACCCAGTCCCGCGCCGAGTACGCGTGGATGGGCGTGGCCGACACAGACGGGCGTTGTGCGCCAGGCGGTGAATGGGCTGCTGGTCGACCAATCCGTAACGGCACGGCCCTGGTTCCAGGCCGGTTTGCAGGGCAACTACACCGGCGATCCCCACGAGGCGGTACTGCTTGCCAAGCTGCTGCCGGGCTCCAACGGTGAGCCCTGGCGCTTCATCGACTTTGCCGCACCGATTCGCAATGCCGGGGGCCAGGTGATCGGCGTACTGGGGGCTCACGCCCATTGGACGTGGGTGACACAAATTGTCGAAGCGGCCAAAGGCAATACGCCGGACATCGAGGCGCTGATCATCGACAACGACGGCAAGGTGCTCTACCCGGAACAACTGGCCGGCCAGCAACTGCCCCAGGACCGCCTGGCCAATGACACCGGCTGGTCGGTCGACAACGGCTACGTGACCAGCGCCGTGGCGGTGCCCAGCCCGTCGAATTCCAGCCTGACCTGGTACATCGTGATGCGCCAGCCGCTGGAAATCGCCCTGCACCCTGCCCGCGTATTGCTCTACAAACTGCTGCTGTTGGGCGTCATTGCCGCGGTGATTTTCGGCTTCGTGGCGTATTACCTGGCGTCGTACCTCAGCCGGCCCATCGAAGAACTCGCGCGTTCAGCCAAGCAGGTCCAAAACCAACAGCCTGGCGCGTATTTCCCTCAAGACCATTTCGTACTGGAAATCGCCCAGCTCGGGCGCTCCATCAAGGGCATGACCCAATCGCTGCTTGGCAAGGAGCGCGAACTGCAGGACACCAATGCGTCCCTGGAAGCCACCGTCGCCCAGCGTACTGCCGCCCTCACCCAGGCCAATGCCGAGCTGTTGAACCTGGCCAGCCATGACGCCCTGACCGGCGTCTACAACCGTCGGCGCTTCGATGAAAAACTGGCGGAGTACAGCCTGCTGTTCCAGCGCAGCGGGCGCGCGTTTGCCTTGCTGCTGATCGACGTTGATCATTTCAAGCGGATCAACGATACCCATGGGCATGCCGTCGGGGACGATGTACTGCGCCAGCCGCGCAGTTGATTCAGGACGCCACCCGCGCCCACTGACTTCGTCGCCCGTTACGGCGGTGAAGAGTTTGCGGTGCTGTTGCCGGAAATCGAAGCGCCGGACAGCCCGGATGTG
>RCNN01000269.1:0-55626 GCA_003667245.1 Heterostelium multicystogenum
TTTAATACAACGAATATAATGTGGATTTGCAAACTGTACAAAAGATTTCAAAAGCGATGTGACTTGTGATTTAAATTGGAAACCTGCTGTAATTGGACGCTTCTTGTCGGTTGGAATGGCATTTTTGGCCTGTTGGTTGGCAAATCCACTCTTCTTCAAACGATCGTATGCCTTGGAAGATTCAGTGGATGGATCTAAATCCCTCAACTGCTGGTTGGTATTGGAAGATCTCTGACCAAAGATAGCGATTGATGAAGTTGCCAACGATACCCAAATCATTGAACAAAGTATCTCTATTCTTGTCAAGGAATCCATCGATTGTGTAATGAACCTTTCCAGCATAGTGGTTTATGATAAACTGACTGACCTTTGAAGTCAATGGCACCTTTGAGTAGTGGCTGTGTGAAGCAAAGTGCTTTCCAAGCTTTTCTAATAGACTGATGTCGTTACCCTCTGGGAAAAGACACTCCTCATCCAACAATGCCAAAATACCAAATGGCTTCTTTTCAATCAATTCTACACATGGCTTATTATTGACATAATCTACAGGCACCCATTGAATTCCTTCTGTAACATATTCCTCTTGCTCTGTCTTTAATGTTAGGTCAATAAAAATCTGCTGCAATGTTTCATTTACATAGTTGATACAAAATTGTTCGAAGCTATTATTCTAGATGAGTTTAAGGAGGAGGAGTAGTAGTAAATATTCAATTAGTATTGAATTGGAGATTCTCTTTTTCACTATTGGTCGGTGGATAGTTACCTCAAAATATCTCAAAACCATAAATATCCAATACTCCAATAACTTTTCCTTTTGTCTTTACTTCAATTGATTTGTTGATGGTTCTGACGAGCCAGTCGAATACTTTACTATAGATGGCTTTGGCAAATGCATCACGAGCATAGAGTGCTTGCTCTACATTTTGTGGTACACGGATACTTGATACACGGGTTCCTTGTCCAGTGTAATGAGACGCGATACCAATGCTTGCTCCAAAACATCGGCCTGGACACCCATCAAATTGGCAATTGTGGCGATGAGCTTCTTATCCGATGGAACGGAGCCTTGTTTCTTTTCAGCTTGATCAGCATTAAAGTTAATATTACCGATGAGAAGGATGGCAGACAATAATTTAAAGATTTGCTTTTGCTCGTCATCACTAATGCCAACGACTTTCATTGCTTTACGGGGTTGCCTTGAATCCGGCAACATCGTCGATACCGTCGGCGGTGTAAGCACGGCTCTTGTTGAGGTAGTTGTATTGTTCGATTGGCAACAAACCATATTGCTCACGCTCCTCTGGCGATGATCCGCTAAGCAACTGGTAGAAGACATGGAAATTACGCTCTCCAACTGTTTGCTTGACAACACGCGACTTTTCCAAGAGGTAGTTGGTAATTTTTCCACCCTCTGGATCACCAATATAGTTGAACTGGATCTCCATATATTTACCGAAACGCGATGAATTAATTGTTACGAAGGGTCTTGGCATTTCCAATGCCTCCAACAATGGATTCGACTCAAGAATCTGGTTTTTTAACACGCTCTACATCCTGGCTCGATCCAGTGATGCTGGCGATATATTGCATGATATATTTACTGGCCTCGGTCTTACCTGCACCAGATTCACCACTAATAATGATACATTGATTCTCGTGCTCTGACTTTAGTGCACGATATGCCTTATCGGCAACGCTATAAATATGTGGTGGAATTTCAAACTCATGCTTTCCTTTGTAAAGATCAATATATCTCTTTGCCATAGATACCCAATTGCTTATATGGATTACATGAAATCAACACTGGTCCAATGGAAGTCTGGAAATAGAAATTTAAAAAAAAAACACAAAAACAAACAAATAAGAAATATTAATATGAATAATATAATATTAAAATGTTAGAATTTGGAATAGTTACATAGATTAATCCTTCTTTATATCTCTTTTGTAAATTGTCATTTAATGAATTTTCAGAGACATCTGTCAACATAACCAAATCATCGACACCAACTTTGTTGTTTACAGGTCTTAAAACGGATGCTGTTGAAGACGATGATGTCGAAGCTGCAGCTGATGTAGTAGTTGTTTTTGTTCCTTTTGATGCCTTATATAAATAAAGTTAATTTCGAATTGAATCAAATCAAGATATAAACCAATAAATATATATTTACCATTTTTGTTTTTTTTCTATGCAAATTTTTATTCTTTTACATAAAGAAGGGATGATTGAATGAATGAATTAGATACTACTTATAGCAATAGGAAATAGAAATATGCAACAATAAAAAAGCTTATTATTGGCTATGGAATGATTTGAATGTATTATTATTGAATGGAAATGAGTGATTGCTGGCGATTAGTGTTACTCCTGTTTCGGCTTCTGTTGTGCTATTGTTGATTGCTTCTATTAGTAAGTGAAGTTTAACTCTGTCCAACTTTTGGAAGATACTGAGATGTAGGATGACAATGAATAAACAAAAGCTTACTAACTTATTGATCAAGAATGAAACAAGCAAGCAAAATAATGTTGATTAAAATGAAATACCTTTTTTGTTTGAATTTTTGTTTTGATGAAAAATTTCTTTTTATTTGAATTTAGAAAAATGGGTGTATTATTTGGATTTGTGGGCAGTTTGATCAAAGAAAACAATTAATAACTATGTGTGTGATTTAATGTGAGTGAGTGATATCACTGTGTTGTTGTTGTTTTAATTTAAATATTTAGAAATGATGATGTGAGTGAGGTTAAAAGTCAAGATTAAGATGTGTGACGATGATCATCAACATTAACATTTACAACAATAATAAATTTCTTATACCTCTATGATTAGGAGTACTCTATTTAGTTCTTTGTTAACATCTAGTTAAATATAAAATAAGGATGCTATGAAAGATAGCCTATTATTGTTCTATTTATTTATATCTTAAAACTTTGTCTGAATGAATTTTTACCGAAAGATTATAATCGTTGCTTATTTATAAATCAATGAATTAGTTTGATTTTTATCATAAAACCAAAAAACAAAACAAAAATTAGTAATTTATTTGAAAGAAACTTTTGATGTGTGATTAGATAAATCTGGAAACTTAATCTTTTTGGCAATCCCAGTCCATAAAACAAAAATTTTTTACATTTTTGTAAATAAATGAAAACTAACGAGTCTTTTTTTAATGTTTAATTTAAATTATTATTACTAATGTTATCAATATTTATTCTTTTTATTATGATATGTTTTGTTATTATTATTGGTTATATTTGGTTATTATTTATTATTATTATAGTTGTTGTTTTATTAGTGGCGTTAAATATAGTTATGCTTATGCCAAATCGTTACATATTAAGTTGAGTTGTTTTTTGTGATTTTCCAATTTTTTTTTAAGTTCTTTTTGTTTTTTTTTCTTGCTTGTTTGTCAAACGAATTTCAAGCGGAAATGGGGCTCTTTGATCATTCTTGATTCACAAACTTAACTAAATACTTGATTTTGGAGATCGCGATTCAATTGTTTATTCGTCGTCTTCGTCATCATCAAGAGCGAGAGCTTGGAATTTATTTTGTGATGTTTGTTCCTAAATTAAATTTCAGTGAAACAATTAATAATCGATTGATTCATTATGATTCGCTCATTATTGGACTTATGCTGAAATAGCTTACCTTTGGAGCACTCTTTGGTGCTTCTTTCTTTGGCTCCTTATTACCTTTACCGGTTGATACAGTCCATCCTTCTTCATCTTTTTGATCTTTCTTGTTTTGTTGTGGTATTCTGTCAGATGATTTCTTGGTGAAGTCTTTGTTTGGACGCTGATACTTGTCACCTGAACCAGTGCTGTTGTTCAATTGATTATTTCTCTCATATCTATTGTTGCTACCTGTGCTGTCGGTTGATGATTGCATTGGTTTTCTTTGTTGTTTGTCACCACGTCGGTATGGTTGTTGTTCTTCGTCAGCATTTTGACTTGATTGCGAGGATGATAGTGATTGTCTATTTTCTTGATCATCGTATTTCTTTGGCTCATCACGTTCACGTTCTCTTTGAATTTTCTCTGTATCAACTGGTTGAGCTCCACCGAATGGGTTGCTTGATGCTTGTCTTGGTTGTCCAAAGGCATTGGTTGGTCTTGGTGGTTGATAGGATTGACCTTGTGGTTGTTGTTGTTGTTGCTGCTGTTGTTGTGCTTTATATTCAGCTTTGCTGACTGAAAGCTGTTTGACGCTCAATGGGACGTTTGTGCCTGGGAGCGATTGACCATTCAACTTGCATGCATTTTCGACACCTTCGAGATCCTTCATAACAACGTACATCAAATTGTTCTTTTGTGAAAACTCAATGTTTGTAACCAATGGTCTGGTTTCGAACATTGGATGACTCTCAATGAAATCTACAACATCGTTAGTTTGTGTTCCTTCTGGACATCCACTGACAACAATAGTCAAAGCTTGGTCTGGATACTCTTTACGTGGTTGTTGAGATTGATTGTTGTATTGAGGACGACCATTCTCACCGTACTGCTGTCTTTGATCATTATATTTATTGTATGAACCTCTTTGGTTGTTGTTGTTATTGTAGTTACTGTATCCACCTCTTTGCATTTGGTTATCTCTGTTGTATCCACCTTGTTGTTGGTTATTGTATCCACGGTTATCACGACCGTAGTTATCTCTTTGTTGGTTGTTATTATTGTTATAACGATTGTTGTATCCACCTTGTTGTTGGTTGTTGAATCCACCTCTATTATTATTGTAATTACCACGATTGTTGTAGTTGTTATTGTATGATCTGTTATTGTTGTATCCACCTTGTTGCTGTTGCTGCTGCTGTTGTTGTTGTTGTTGTTGCTGGTATTGCTGTTGTTGTTGTTCCTCACGCTCACGTTCCACGTTCACGCTTCTCCAACTCCTCCTGCTTGATGGCAGCCATCTTCTCAGGATTAGCAAGCAACTCCTGCTCTAAGGCCTTAGTCTCCAACTCTCTCTCTCTCTCCTCATTCTCAGTTTCATCTGCCCAATTCATGATTTAAGTGCTTTGTTTTGTTGTGTCACAAGTACAAGTCAGATGTGATGATCTTCTTATTCTGTATCTATGCGTTGAAGTGATTGAATTCTTTAGTTTGTTTAGACTATATATCTAAGCTGTGACTCTCTCTCTCTTTAAACAATGTATATATATATAGTGGTATGTTGAATAACAATATATATATCTAAAGGGTGTGGAGTGGGTGCTAAGTTTATAAAACCTAATCTCAATGATGGATATAGTTGGTGTATTAATTTGTTTGTTTGGATTTTATTTTTGTTCAATTATTATCGATTTTTTTCATATTTTTCATTAATTTGAAATTATTTTTCAATTTTTTTCTTTCTTTAGTTTTTGTTTTTTTTGTTTTTGTTTTGGTGACAGATTTTTTTCATATGGCACAAGAACTTCAAAACCATGTTCATACATATGTATTATAATTAATTCTCTAAAAGAAGTAATTAAGAAATCTATTTTATTTTAATAATTCATTATTATTTCTTTAAAAACTAAAAAACCAACAAAAACATAATAATATTTATTTGAATAACTGTTGTTTCTTAAAGTTAATATTGTTTGTTGTTTTTTTTCGGAACTGCAAAGTCTGAAAAAATATGTAGAAAAAAATAAAAATATAAAAAACAAAAGTCAAAGAACGTGGTTTGGTTTGACTGAAGTTGGTTGGGTATGTCCAATGGAAATCAGATTTTTAAGTTTAAATAGTTTATTATTTGATAAAAAGTATGATAAAAGTTATCTTATACTACAACATCTTGTACTGTTATATTTTGTTTTTTGGGGATATAGTTTGTTGGTTTATAACAAATCTAATACTTTATTTAAAAGGAACTAATTTATTGTGCAAATTTACGAGTCCACTCTTTGGCAGTAGCTTCAAATCTTGGTTTGTCAGTTTTATACAAATGAGCAATTTCTGGTACTAAAGGATCATCTGGATTTGGATCTGTCAACAATGCACAAATAGAAAGTAAAACTAATGGGAAATTTGAGTTTAGTTGCAATGTTTAAGTGATTGTTTTGATAATAATACATACCTTTTGGTATAGTTAAAGCTGGACTCCACTGTTCTTTCAAAATATCCAAACAAATACTTCCGTTTGCATTAATATTTGGGTGATAAACTTTTGTGGTAAAACTAATCTGTAAATTGTAAGAATGGTATGAGTATGTGGTGATGCTGATCGTTTAGTTCAATTGGACATACCTTGGGTGGCTTAAATGGATAATCAGTTGGGAAATGAATATTTAAAAAGAAAACTCCATTTTCATATGGTGAATCTTTCTAGAATTTTGATAATATAATAGTCCTAAGTCAGTTAAATATGTTAATCAACAGTTATTAAGGATGATCTTACAGGTCCCATAATAGTTGCTGTCCAATGAAACATATCATCTCCAGATGGTCCAGCACTGCAAGTTGAAGGTGGATCACGTGCCAAATCACTTAATTCCTGTTATAAATTGATAATTAATAAACAACTTTAATTGGCTTGAGATTTTGACTGAGAAATGTAAAAAGAGTAGAATAAAAGATCCATCTGTAAGCATGTTAGCTTGTACTCTTTTGTTACAATTGCGAAGCTATCTTTCTATCCTTGCTGTGTTCGTTCCTCTTTGTGTGTTTTGATTATATTATTGGTTGCGTTATATTGAATTGGTTGTTGGTATTGTTATTATCATCATTATTTTATTTTATTTAATTTTATCGATAGAAATTATACGAGATTTTGTGATTGTCGTTTATAGTAAACTTACTTTGTTAATTCTCTTTAATGCCATTTTTTATGTATGTATTAAATAATGTGTATTTTATATATGTGAATGAAATATAATATAATAACAGTGTTCTTTAAATTCTAAATAATGCTTGAAACTAGGTAATATCAAGAGTGAGTGCTTCGATTAATTACACAGTATATGTATTGCTAGAAATAAATCTAAATAATAAAAAAAAAGGTTAATTAGAAAGAAGAGTTCAGTGCGTAAAAAAACACAGTATGAATAACAGAATTTTGAAGTGGAAAAAAAATAATAAAAAAAATAATAAAAAAAAAATAATAAAAACACCAACAATTGAATTCAAAATAAAAATAAAAATATTAATTCCAATTGTTATAGGAATAAATAATATTTATAGCAACTGACTTTGTTCAAAAGTTAGTTTACACTTTTGCTTGAGTAGTAGTACTACATTTACCCTGCTGTTGCTGCTGCTATTCTCTACAGTAGATTATCACCAGTGAATTTGTGAAGTTAAAAAATTGATGTATTTATTCTGATCTACAATTATTATTATGATTTATTTAAATGACTTTAACGATGACCGAATATCATTGAGTTAAACAAATCCAATAAAGGTAACAATTAAATTGAACTATCTATATCTATATTGATAACAGCTAGCTAGTTAATCTATCTTTCGGTCTATTTAATAGCAATGATAGTCCACCAATATTGCATGTTAATTAACAACGTTGTCAAGTCAATACCTAATAAAACAAAACAACAAGCTATGTTTAAAAGAAGACATGCTGCAAGTGTGTATTCATCCCAATGATTGATGTTTTCATCATTATAATTTAAAGTTTTTGCACAAACAAAATAATAAATAAAATAGTTATATAATTATTTATATCTCTACATACATATATTTTTATTAAAGTATAATAAACAAATAAATATTAATATTAATTTAACAAATAAACCTATTTGATCGTGCAAAATACATCAAAATTAAATTAAAATAGATTTTTAAGTGACTCATGATGAGTAAGTAGAAATTTGACATGTAACGTTTTTGACTGCCAAAATCAAAATAAATTAATTCAAAATCAGCAACTGACAATTTGACTGTTATTTAAAATTAACATGGAAAAGAAAATACAATAAATACAACAAACAACTATTTACTAAAATTTATTTGGATTTTGTCTTGTGTTGTTGTTTTTATTGTTGTTTATTGGTGTTGTATGATTTTTATGAAGAATAAAAATAGAGTGTTGGTGGTGTGGTGAGTTATTAGGTTACTTGTTTTGTTGTTGTTGTTGTTGGAGAAAATGTATTTTGGTGATGCACTTTTGTGAATTCTCCCAAACTTATCATCATAAAAATACAAATCGATCACATTCTACCATTTTTGCCAATGGACATCAGTTCATCTTCACTTTCACATCGTTTCAATGTTATTAGAGACAATTTTGATTGTTTTGATGTTGGATTAGTTTGAATTTGGAAATTAATCAATAAACACTCTTGCCAATTTACATCATCAATTATCATTTTATCAAATTAATTATATTTAGTTAAAACATAGGATTGAACGTCAGAATCAGATTACTTGTTGTTCTGATTTCTTATACTTTCTGTATTTTGTTTTTTATACAATCTATTCTTTTACAATGGATATTAATAATAGTGGCAAAGATGAAGTAGTAGGAGGTTTCAATGCTGAGACCCTAGTCAAAGAGAATATAAAGTTAAAAGAAATAATAAAAGAGTATCAATCCGAAAGAGATAGTAACCTAGTTCAAAAAGAAAAGATGAAAAAGAATTTGGAAAGAGCAAGAAACATTTTAATTGAACAAAAAAAGACCATTTCCCAACTTCAATCTCAAAATCAACAACTCATATTGTCAAACCAAGCTCAAAATCAATTTATAAATGTACAAAATACCAGTAAAGAGATCAATGATAGTGAAAGTTGTAGCAGTAGTTCAAATGAAGATTTAGTTTTAGACATCAATGAATCGTCGAGGGAATCTATTCAAAGTCCAACAAATAAAAAACTCCTGAGAACCATGATCAAAAGTTTATCATTGGAGTCAATTACTCCACCATTTATTTCCAATTATATAGGAAATTCTTCTCCAACATCGAGTTTCTCACCTTCTCCTTCTTTTTCCAATTTATCGACTCCGATTACTCCAATGGTAATAAGTATCAACTCAAATTCAGCCAACTCTACCCCAAGACAATATAATAATGAAAAGGAGACCATTTTAATTGCACATCTAAAATCAAAGTTAAAGAAACTAAAAGAGAAAAGAAAGAGAGAGCAACAAATTAAGCTTAGATTGGAAAAAGAATTATCGACGCTAGAAGAGGTCAATTACTTTTATAAACAAAAAGTAGACCTTTTGGAAAGAAAGATTCAGAGTATAAATTCTATCAAAAATATTACAAGTCCAAGAGGTAAATATGTATTAGTTTAATTCCATTGAATATCAATATTAATATATTATTATTATAATTAGTTAAAGCATCAAGTCCATATTTGAAAAGTCCCAATTATAGCAACAATAATAGTATTTCAAACAGTGCTAAACTGAGGGCTATGAATAGCACTAATGGAAGCGGACCAATTGCAAATAGAGCCAATGGTAGTGGATCATCCTCACTTGATATTTTAGTATTATAATCCATCCATTATTATTATTATTATTATTAAATTGTATTAAATAAATAAAATATTATAAGATATGAAAAATTATTAAAAATATTATATGTTTGTGTTTAAATTTTTATGGAAAATTTGGAATTCCATTGCAACATACATATTTTATTATTTGTAAGTTGTGTGTGAGTCAGAAAAATGAGTGAATTTCATTGTGTGGTTTGAAAAGAACATTGTGTTTGTTTGTTTTTAAACTTGATTTGGAATATTAAGTTGATAATAATATAATTGATTATTGATATTAGTATCTTAATAGAGATATTATCACTTTGTTTTTGAAAATTCAATGATCCAACTCATCCTTCATCAATATCTTCATCATCACCATCATCATCACCATCATCACCATCAACAGAGAATCAATAAATTTGATTGTTCCAATTGGAAATCATAATTTTGATTTAATGAATATACATATATTTATTTATATTGCATGAATAATATAATATAATAAATAATAAGAATAAAAATTGATTATTGTTTAAATAATATTAGTTGACCACCTATACTAATATATATAATTTATTTATTAGTTATAAACCATATGTCAAAAATAGTTATAAATAATAGTTATAGTATAGTATAGAATAGTAGAATAGAATAAATAGTTTGGACATAGTTTTATATAATAATAATAACAATGGAAATAAATAAATTGAAACAAATCCAATTGGCTGGATTGGTTTTTATAATTCTATTTGTGATTTGTAGTGGATATGAGAAGTGTGCAGAGAGATGTCCAAACTCATGGCTAGGTGATGGTTTTTGTGATAGAGATTGTAATACTGCTGCCTGTAAATTCGATGGTGGTGATTGTCCTGGTACTTCAATGAATACTCGTAAGTTAACATACAACCATAATTACAAATTAGATTATGTATGATATTAATATCTAAAGCTATTTAAATATTCTTTAGATTTTTGTAATTTTAAATGTCGAAGAAGTTGGATGGGAGATGGAATATGTGATGCTGAATGTAATAATGCAGATTGTTCCTATGATGATGGTGATTGTTCTCAAAACCCACCTGAAAAAGTAAGTATCCCTACTTTTTTGGATATTTAAAGCAGTATACATCTTTGGAAAAATAGAATATTAATATTCTATTATTATTTTTTTGTTATTTGTAGCTACAGAATGTGCACCTGGATGTAGAGAAAAAATGGTTAGTGATGGTATTTGTGATACTGCTTTGTAATTTGAAGGAGTGCAATTTCGATGGATACGACTGTGAGAATAATGCAAAAACACCCAGAGGAGTGTGCCATCGGTTGCTTGAAGGCTATGATCAACGATCGTATATGTTCCACTCGTTGCAACGTTTCTGAATGTTTGTTTGATGGTGGCGATTGTAATATCACTTCGACAGAGTGCGCTCCTGGCTGCAGCTGGGGAATGATTTACAATGGAAAGTGTGACCCAAAGTGTCAAGTCATTGAATGTAATTTTGACGATGGTGACTGCCTGAATAGAGAGTCCGAGGTGCAGGATGATTTGTTCCGATGGATGTTTCCGTGGTTACATTGGAGATGGAGAGTGCGATCCCGGATGTAAGGGAGCAGCCATGCAACTATGATGGAGGCGATTGTGACGCTCCACCAAGTCCTATGAAGCTGAACACAACAGAGTGCAGTCCGGGTTGCTCGCCATACACCATTAAAGACGGAGTCTGCGACATGGCTTGCTATGTGAAGGAGTGTCTTTTTGATGGAGGTGATTGCAGAAACTATGGTGCCATTGGAAAAGGAGTGTGCTCGTGGATGCCCAATCAATATGGTTGGTGACAAATGGTGCATGTCCAAGTGCAATGTCAAGGAGTGCAACTTATGATGGTGGTGAACTGTGATGCGCCAGAACACAGGAAACATTCATGGCCTCCACTTGCGACCCAGGTTGCAGCTTTCAATGCTTGGAAACAACTACTGCGACTACGAATGCAACACACATTCAACTGCCAGTACGAATCATGGTGATTGTGGAATACAAACCACCGTCGCTCAGGGAGGCAATGGTTCGCGTCCCGATGGATCGCGTGGTGGAATTCCAGTGGAAGATGGTCCGACACCACCTCCACAATGCCAACAAGTACCACCCGACTTGAAGTTCTGCGGAATAGCAACCAACTCCACCTCGATCATGTCGATGAGAGCATGCCTTGATGCCGATCAAATAATGCAATCCAAGTTTATTGAGAGTCACAAGAGTGATAGAGATATCGATTGCTTCCAGATGCAGGCCATATTTACATGTTCGCGTGGTTGTGTAGCATGCAACAACGAAGGACGTGCGAAGCCCGTCTGCCGCTCTGTCTGTCTCGACTATAAAGCTCACTGTTCACATCTAGGCAAACAAGTTGAGCAAATCGTATGCAACACCGACGAATACACCGACCATGATTGTACAAAGATCAGCACATTGCTAAAGAGTCCTGACAACAACATTGCAATGAGCAAATATCCCACCAACCAATCTTTAATGATTATTCTTTGCACAATAGTTTCAATAGTTTTATTTTTGACGATATAATAGTTCTATTCTAAATTTATTTATTAGAATAGAATAAATAATAACAAACAACAACAACAGCATAATTTATCTAAAGATAAAGATACACATTTATATTTAAACATTTATAAATAAAAATATTCGATAATCTTAAACACCATGATTAGTCTACACTCATAGCAAAGATCAACAAAGACATATATAAAGATAAATTGATATATAATTATATATACATATATAATTAAGTATCTCTATATATGTATGATAACATGTCAAGCTCGATCGTTTCTTCTATTTTATTGATGAAGTTTTTGAAGTTTCAAATTTTATTTTTATTATGATCAATTTATATACAAAGATATATATTTATTATTAGAGTTCGCAAGTATGGAAGGAAATAGAAAGACAGAGAGAGGTTTAATAGTTGTAGATAATAAGCCTAATAAAAGAACAAAGAATGAATTGGCTTTAAGAGAAACAGATGCTTTCTCAAAGGAGATTATACTGGGGACTGAAAGAACATCTTCACTAAAGAGTCCGATTATGCAATTGTCTGGACATAAGGTAACATTCACTTGTTCATTACCACAAGTTATACAATATTTCAAAACTAACTGCCTTTGATGCTAACATGATGTAGGGAGAGATATTCACTGTAAAATTTAATTCAACAGGTACTGCAATTGCTTCTGGTTCATTCGATAAAGAAATATGTAGGTTATCTTCTTTCAACAACAACAACAATACCAACTCAGTTGATTAGTTATGCTTATTAATGTTTGGTTTTGATGAAACAACAACAATCTACGACACACAGTTTTATGGGGTGTATATGAAGATTGTGTTAATTATCAGGTTTTAAAGGGTCACAAAGGTGCTGTTACAGAATTGCATTGGGATAGAGATGGAGAGCACTTGTATTCAGTTTGTACAGATAAATCAGTTGGTGTCTGGGATCTCAATGAAGGTGTTTTGTTAAAGAGAATCACAGAGCATCATGCATTCATCAACTCTTGTTGTCCTGTCAGAAGAGGTCAACCATTGGTTGCCACTGCCTCAGATGATTCAACTGCACGTGTATTTGACACCCGTAGGAAACACAGCATATATACATTCCACCATCAATACCCAGTGACAGCGGTTGCCTTTTCCGATGCTGGTGATCAAGTGATCACTGGTGGTGTTGATAACATTGTTCGTGTATTTGATTTGAGAAATGAAGAGGAACCCCTGATGATTCTCCAAGGTCATCAAGACACAATCACAGGACTCTCAGTGAGCCCAGACGGATCACATCTGCTTTCCAATTCAATGGACAACACACTTAGAATATGGGACATCAGACCATTCGCACCAAACTATCGTTGTGTCAAAACCCTAAGTGGTGCACAGCATGGTATCGATAAAAATCTGCTGAAATGCTCTTGGTCACCCGATGGTAATAGAGTCTCAGCAGGTTCATCAGACAGTTTAGTTTATATATGGGATGCTTCAAGTGGTAAAATACTATATCGACTTCCAGGACACACAGGTGTTGTTAATCAAGTTGAATTCCATCCCAAAGAACCAATCATTGCTTCTTGTTCATCTGACAAAACAATATTCCTAGGTGAAATTAAACCATAATAATAATAAATTAAACAACAAATACACTCAAAGCAACATGAGATCAATGTTAACATTCCTCCTGAAAGGTATCAAAGTCTGACAGCTACCGAGAGATACCACTCATCGCATCTTGCAAACTACCACACTGATGTTGTGAAAACGTTATGTCGTTTGCGAAAATCAGATTGATAGGGGTTGAAATCTGAGATGTTTTATTAATCTTTGAAAAATTATTTTGGGGCAACTTTTTATTTAAAATAAATCATTGAAAATCCAAAGTTGGTTGCTTTTACATCAAAATTTGATTGGGTGCTGTGCTTAAAGTCTAAATTTGAAGATCTCCTCTTTATTTAACTTTATACCAAAACCGCTAATATGAGATATATAACTTATTTATTATTTCTATTATTATTTGTAACAGTATTTTTTTGTAGCCATTCTACTGCAGGCGAATGTGGTGCAAATGCTCCACCACTAGCTCAGTACAGCTTCGCCCAATACCCAAACCAAAACCAATATTGGTACATCAATCTAAACTATATGGAAAACCCAAATTTACTTTGGGATTTTGGTGGTCTAGGTCGAACCACTGGAGCGCGTCCTGTGAAAATTGTATCTGATCCTACTGTTCCTTATCAATTAAGATTTGATACTATCGATGTCTACGATATTTTCTTTACATACAGCGACAGCAACGGTGTACTTTGTAATCGAACCATTGTCTCCACCAATGACACCAATAAAATCCCTAGAATCGATATCGTACAGCCAGTCTGCCTTTATACCAATGCCACCATTACTGTGCTCGACCCATCTCCCTTAACAACGTCCTACTCAGTCTACGTGTATAGCTCAAGCTTTCCAACTCTTACCTATCAATCATTAAATTCCACTTTCAATTATTTTGCTAAAGTCAATGGTGATTATCTTCTTGTGTATGAAGCTACCAATATAAGATTGCCTTTTTCAATAAGATCGAAAAATTCATTGGTCCCTGTCCTGTCGTATTCAAACGCTCATATTGGAAAGAACATTACTTTGACAGTTAAGAATGCAAACGCTTTCACTTCATTGAAGTTAATTGACAATAGGTAATCAAGTTCAGATACCTTTGGTTGGCTCTAATCAATTTCTTGTTGAAAATGCCAAAGAATACACCTTATATGCTGACTCTTCATTGTGCGGAACTCAAAAAATGGTCATTTCTCAAGCACTTACACCAAAGATTGTGAGCAAAGTCCATTCTTATTCATTTCCAATTCATAAAGTCGGTGTCTCTTTCAACTTTGACTACAATGTTACTGGAGAAAATGTCGAACTGAAAATACAGAATGAAGCTTACAATTTGGGAGAAGTTCTTTCATTGGATATGGGCATTAATATAGATGTAGAGCTATCTGGACAATATGAGGCTAATTATACTTTCAGCATCCCAAATATCTCTTCTATCATTACATATGTTACTAATAACAAACCAACTTGCTCAGTGGATGGAAGTGTTACCTTCGATTTTGGTGGAGATAATTTTACTCAAATAATGGTTCCATATGGTACTCCATATTTTATATCAGATTTGGGAGAATCTATTGAGGTCCTATACCAGAACAGTCCATTGTATTCTATTGATTATTCATCATCTAGTGATTGTTATGGAGTTCTTACAATAGCTGTTCAAAAACTATCAGATTTTTACTGAATTAGTAATAACTGATACACAACTTGGCCGAAATTACACATCTACCAACGGAATCTTCTATAATGTATATCCATCACAATCTCTAAAAATTTTATAGCAACAGAGGGCAACTGCTCAAATAGTTTTAATATCCCTGTTTCCTTGAGATCAAAGGATACTAGTACCTTTGTTATTTCTCAAGAAATTCTCACTAAAAACATTACTTCTTGTAGTGATCTTGTTGATGTTATCTTTTTATGTTACCAATTATGGAGTACCAATAGTAAATTTCACTTATACTGGTATAAACATTGGTCAAACTATTGGTCAGAAATTTACTTATGGAACTTGTGGAATTTCTTTACTGATATTAAAGGTCAATGGTATGTAAAATATTTAAGTATAGAGATAGTCATTAACATATATTATTGTTATATAGAAACTATTTCAGAGACAGAATCCTTTGAAATAATCAAACCAGCACTTTGTAAAGAATCATATGCTTTGATTCAATTCAGTTCTGTTGGTTGGTCTCTAATGAAAAATGTCCTTATCGACGGTCAATCCTATGAATTTAACTCTGAAAACCAAACTTACATTGTACCAGGAAAGCACTTTGTGACTATTCAATATTCAAATCCTACAGGTGTATGCTTTTCAAAATTCGACATTGATATACCTTCTACCAATAATATCTCTCTTATCTATACTGTTACCAAACAAAATTCATCCAGTTGTCATATCCCAACCGGATCAATTCTAGTTGAGAATCCAAATCAGTTCTCAGATCTATCCATCTCTGGTGTATCTGCCATCAATGGACTGTTCAGCAATCTTGAAATAGGAAATTACACAGTGAAGTTTAATCACAGCATTTGTGGATTAGGCCAATTGAGTGCTTCTGTTACAATGGATGTTAGCATCGGTCTTAAAGAATTAGTAAGTTCATCTTGCTATAACTCTGGATTTACAAGAGGAGACGGTATTTCTCGATTGTTAGCAATTGATAGTCTAGGAAGACCAATCAAAAATATCTCAATGAATACAGAATATAAAGATGGTCTGGGCTTACTAGTTTCTCAATTGCCAGGACCATATAAATACACTGTTCATTCTGGTTTTTGCCAGTGGGTTTTAGCTGGAACTAATATCCCAAGGACAATAGGTAAATTTATATAATTTCAACTTCCACATACATTAAATACTAATTAATTTGAATTAATATAGAAATAAACTATTCAGATATGGTAACAATAAGTAATTCTTCAATATCATTCAAGATTAATACAAGCTCATCTGTGAACATAGAAAGTTTGTTTGTTTATGGTGGCATTGCAGGAACCTATATCTATCCTAATTACTTGGGTACAACAATTGTTGATCAAAATGATCCAAGAATATTGATGATCAGATATAACCAAATCTGCTCAACTTTCTCTAACGTCCCAAGTCCTACACCACCAGATTTTCTCAAATCTATTAAAGTCATTAAGAAATGTGGTACACTGGATACAATGCTTTTCGTACCTCAGTCAATAGTATCTGCTTACAATGTCTCAACTACTAATGGCGAACTTGATGAAAATAACATGGTTTACTTTAATGGATATATCGGTGTCAGTCTCCTATCGAATTCAAGAGTGGTCTATTTCACTTCATTCACAGGTGACAATGCTGAGACAATTCCAGATGTAAAATACTCATTCACAAATGAAACATGTATGACAGGAGGAGATGCAACAATCACTATTGAAAATTATAATTCAAACTATGTCTATCAATTATTTGCAGCTGGTACGAGCCTTTTGTATCCGCAACCAACCAATGGAAAGTGGAGTAATTTGGTTCATGGTTCATATGTTTTGAGAGTAGTAGATAAAATTCAAAAATATTGTAAATCAGAATTCTCCATTAATGTTGGAATGGATCTACCTCTTTTAGAGATAGAGTCTGTTGTAAACAAGTGTTCTGATCAATCAAAAAGGATCTGTTACTTTACAAACATATTTCAGAAATCAATTGTTTCCAAATCCTCTCTATATAATTAATATGACGAAACAAAATTCCAACTTCTTTACTCTGGAACAAGGTTCATATTGGGCAAGAGCATTTGTAGAATTGGGAGTATGTCGCCAGTTTATTAGATCTAGCAGTATGTTTTCAATTAGCAATAATTATATTAGATATAATCTGGACTCTTCTGTTTGTTCTTCAGCTTACGTACAGGCAACCACGGACAATGATAGTCAGATGATATTTAAATTGTTCAGTGTAACAGATAAAAATTCTTGGGTACAAGATCCTATCTCAGGAAAAAATGCAAACTTCACCAATCTTACACCAGGAACCTATCAATTCAGTATCACTGAATCATCTGGATGTTCTATCACTACAACATCATTCCAAGTTACTTCGTGCCCTACTGAATCACCTACACCTACACCCACAGATCAGCCACTAAACCAATCTTCCCAACTTTCTCCATTATCATTTATATCACTATTTTCAACAATGATTATTTTTATATTTATATCTATGTTAAATTGAATTTCATATTGCATGTTTAATTATTGAATAAACAATTACAAAAGTAATGATTTATCAGTTTTATTATTTATACTGAATGGATGATTAAGATTATGTTTATCTTAAGTATGGGCTACAAATATTGTTGTTTATAATGCAAACAGCATATTGTTCTTGGCAGCTAGCAACATATCCTCTTGATTCTGGTTCAATAGTTGATGTTCCATTACAAAAGGCACCGATCTAATGTGGATAAATAACTGTTTTAGAATTTAAAATCCAATGTTTTTGATTTCATTTAAACTTACCTCACCACGATATAAACAAAAGTCGCAACAGTGATGTGGATAGGAATCCAAGTTTCTTGCAATAAATTGTCCATTGTTAAGATTACAATGTAATCTATTTACAGGTGGACAAGCCATTTTATTACAAACTTGTCCATAGGCACCAATGATAAATATTAAAAAAATAATAAATAAAGATTTTTGACATTGTTAACAATATTTCTTGATTAAGTTTAGTAATGAACTATATTCATCCTATGAGCTATAAATACTAGTTTTTTACATTCATTTACAAAATATAAAGATAATATTTTAATAATGTTTAGATAATTAGAAGGTTCTAAATTGAATTAGAATGTGGTAACTTTATTTCTTCCTTAGATTTGATAGTTTAATAAAAAGTATCATTTCAAATAACTATTGGATATCATTTATAAATATGAAAAAGAAGAAGGGTTCATTGTTTTTTGTTTACTCCGGTTCGTTTGGTTGTCTCAAGTTGATTGACAAATCATTATAAATATTTAAAATCAAATGTCGGGGAATTGTTTCGCAAAGTAGGGTTACAATAAAAACAACCACTTTGTATTTTGATTGATTGAAACATGAAATTTGTAGAATGCAAAGAAATACTAATCATGATGTTGATAACTAATTTGTTGTCAATTTCAAATGATATTCATAATAGTGACACGTGTATCAACATTTATTTACCAATTTTTTGATATTAAAGTTGTTTTTGTTCAGATAAGCAAAGGAAAATATATTTTGTTATATTATCAATGAGAATAGTACAAATGTTTAATATAACTGGAAATTTGTCAAATAAAACTAGACATGTTTTCTTATTTGAAGAATTAAGATTTTGCACTAATATCCTTTATGATCAATGAATGTAGTTATACTATTTTAGAGTTAATAGAAATAAAATCCATTTATTGTTCAGGGAAATTAAAAATAATTGTTATAACCTCTATCAAGACAAAGAGAATTCCTTGGTTTACTTTATTTCTATTTCAATCCTGAAGCATTTTCATTAATCAAAGAGCACTACCCAATAACAACAACATCGACAACCTTAGAAACACAACCTACAGTTCTATAGCTTAAACTTTAAAGATTATTTGTAAAAAATAATGTATAATGATCTGATTTTATTCAAATAATTTTCTTTCTTTCTTCTGTCTATTCATAATTTTTTTTAACTTTTTTTATTGATTTATCTAAAAATTTACTCATGACTTTTGGTTGGTTGTGATTTCATCTTTCATATCATGATACTTTGAAGATCAAGCCAACTATGTTTCCCAAATACATTTATATCAAGATTATAAGATATTTTAAGGATAACAATGGGTATCCTTTCTATTTACAATTAGATTTAGTTGCTGGCAGTTTCATAGAATTATTAAATCATTAAACGATTATTTGTTAGTTGGCTATAATTTTGATTCATTTGCTGAGAAGCAAAACAACATATTTACACCCCTCTCAGAGAATATCAGATTTCTAGAGGTTGGCTCCACTAGTAGTGCTCACAATCTCTTATCTATTCAATTACAATCTAAAAGAGAACTTGTTACCAAATCATTCGGTAGCTTGGAGCATTACATAGGTCCTGTCGAAATAGCGAAAGTTTTAAGTAGCTTTGGAATCAAACCAAAAAAGCTAAATCTTGACTCTCGATTCGAATCAAGCTGGAGTAGTATAGAGGATATTATCTCCATTATTTCACCTTCTATTGAAAGTCTAACGTTGATGCTACTCGAAGGGAGCAAATGGTTCGAAAGAATAATCATACCAATTCTCAAATCAGATACTATATGTGCCTCATTAAGAAAAATCAAGTTCTGCAATACCTTAAGCAACTTTAATGGTCAAAAGTTAGCTAAACATTTCACTCATCCGACTCCTTTCACTAACTACGCTTTGGAATACCTCAAAAGTAATGATTTCTTATATGCAATACTTCTTCGGAATGGCGCACGTCCAAGTAAAGTCGATTGTGACATTGCAATAGATAGATTCGACAACTTATTTCTCTCGAATACATCGCTTTTCACAGAAGAAAACTATCCTGAAACCTTTGTTATCAGGTTCACTTTATTTCGAATCAGCGTGTTGGGTGAAGATCTTCAAATTAGCTTTTAATGAATTGATGCTAAACTATGTAGATCTTCTATTTCCACGATCCATCAATTCAAAGTCTTTTACATTCAACAGACTCAAGTCACTATGTCTCTACGATTGCGATGATTTAGTTGACAATTCTTTTCTTTTTCGCTTCTTTTGCTCAACTGAAGGCTCTGTTTTCTTTGAAAGATTAGCAAATATGGATTCATTGGAGTCACTCGATTTCAAGTTTCTGTCGAGGGACAATATAGTAGTGAAGCCAATGGGTCAACTATTTTATCAAAGACTATATAATCTAATCATTAACCGTTCGCAACCACTCAAATATCTGTCAATTGGCGATAGGAAAATGACAAGATTCTTTATATTTTCAACAACAATCTCGCCTTTAGCTCAGTGTTATTTTCAATCTTATCGATATATTGAATTCTTTGATGTTGGAATGGATATCTCAATTGTCAAATCAATCAGAAGAAAGATCAAACGTTTAAAAGTGTATTTTCTTGATGATGCAGTTGATGATACAAGCATACCATATGATTATCAATCTTTCAACAATATCGATGAACTGATATTATCCTCCCAATCCAGTGTCAAAAGTGCATCAAGACATATTCCAGAAATTATCAAGTGCAACACTAAATCTTCGATCTTTCTCTATGCTAATGAAGATATCCTCACTACAGTTATCGACGCAGTTGAAAAGAATCAAAATCTCGTTGACTTTAGAATTAGTATTAATAATGTCTATGATCCAAGAGTTCAAAAACTAGTCAATGTTATTAAACAACATCGATCGCTCATTAACAAAGATGATATTATATGTAATTTTGAACGATTGTTCGACAATTAGCTAACGTTACTTAACTTAATTCCTGGAGCTATAAATTGATCAGTTTATAAATAAAGTATTGGTTGGGTTTAGGAACTTGTTATATGGTGTATTTTTTTTGTGTTTTTGTTTTAAACATTTAGATGTTTATTTAAGTGCATGACTGCCTATTATTTAGAGCAAAATGTTTTAACAGTGGACTGTTAAGTATTTCGAATCGATTATAAGAGTACACCAATGGTTTACATAGTTGAGGGCTCCGCTTGTCAATTTACATATTCATTGCGGGATGGTATCATATAGACTTGAAAGTACATGCGTTCACTGGAAGTATATACAAGGAAAATTTGTTTTTTTTTTTTTTTTTTTTTTTTTTTTTTTTTAAGGAGTAAAAATTGAAGTATTAAGCTTTATTTTTCGGATGACCGAAGCCATCAGTAATACAAGGAAAATTTGGAAATACCGCAGTCGGGAAAAATTTACAAAAAAAATTTGCAAGCTGTGAGATTCGAACTCACGAACCTTGCGGACTAGAACTTGAGTCTAGCGGATTTAACCACTTTCCTAAGCTTGCAATGATGATGCATTTAAATTTTTCTAATTTTTTCATTTTTTAATTTACTAAAATAGGTTTTTTGTTGCCGAATTTGTTCGGTGACAGAATTAATACTAGTATTAATTTAATGATGATCTTTATTTTAGTTTTTAATAGTTTTTATTTTGAAATTGTACACCTAGTTTTTAGTATTTCTGAGATCTAGAGGATGGATTGGTCCCAATATTAAAAAAATGAACTTTCTCTCAGAGTTCTATTCCTGACAATGATTATTTATTTGTTGTTGCTACACCCATAAATGTATTGTTTTATTAATGATAGTCCTTCTGAGAGATCTGACTACACCAATAAATTATTTGTGTGATTTACTTAACCACACCCAAAGTTGCAATAAATTATGAGGTGTGTCTTCCATTACCCCCACTTCTCTAAACACAAAAATCCATATTGATTCCGTTGATGATCGATAGGATTAGTGACACCATCTATCTATCTACAATAACAATGCTATCGATGAATATAGATAGATAACAGAAGACAGATAAATGGAGATAACATTGGATTTTACTATTGTTATCACTTCATTATTGTTATTTATGATGAATATTCTTACTATACAAATTCGTTTTGAATACACCTGTACAAATTCAAAGTTGATACAGTGCGACATCTGTACCCGTATTATAAAATTCAATATCGGAATAGGTATCTAATATTCCATTAATACTACAACTGCATCGAATAAATTGTAGTGATAGTACAGTAGAGAAGTACTCTACTTCTTACCTCAAGGATAAAAATAGACAGATATATCTATGACCATCATCAAATCGATTGATTCGCAAATCAAAATAATAAATAACTAAATAAATCTATAAAATAAATATAATATTTATTAGTAATTCTAACATGTATTTTTATAGACCTATAAATCTATTATCATCATCATCATACTTTACAATATCAATATTTATAATATTTATAATTATCATTATACCATCAGTCAAAGGTAAAAATCAATACATTTCCGAAAGGATATACCTGACAGGTCAACTCAGCCAACTTAACTTATATTAACTATACTTATCCTTTTAACACGAATGTATGTTATTTGTAGGAAATAGATATGAGTGCATTGAATGTATTATTAAAGGGAATTGTCCGGAGGTGTATACTTGTAAGGGGGTGGGGTGCCATCCACTAAAATTTCCATATAAATTTGCTAATAATGAATCGGATTTGGATGAAGAGATATGTGATGATGGTGATCCATGTACCGATGATGTGTATAATTACGAGAACAAAACATGTACTTACATCGCTCTAGAGACTTGTTGTGATGTGGACGATGACTGTCCTGGCGACAAGTGCAACATCGGGGTTTGTCTCGAGCAAAAGTGTACTACAGTACCCAGCGAGAGTGAAAACTGCTGTAGACTCCACTTTGAATGCCGTGACAATAATCCGTGTACTTGGGACTTTTGTCGTGCCAATGGCTCCTGTGTGCATATACCGATACAGGGTTGCAGCCCCAACAAGCAGATATCAATGGAATGCTCGTGTGATGACGATTGTAATGGAGGTCCGCCTTGCTCGTTTGGTGTCTGTGAATCCAACATATGTTTTTATGATGAGATGAACTGCACCGACTCTGACATTTGTACGCTGGATCTATGTAGTAACGAAACGAACCTGTGTGAGAACAGACCAATTCCTAACTGCTGTGTCTCCCCCTTGGACTGCAATGGAGGTCCTCACTGCTCAACTGCGACCTGTGAAAACAACCAATGCGTCTATAATCTTTTGGACTGCTCTGACTCTAATATTTGTACTTTGGACAATTGCAACAAAACTACGAATCGATGCTATAGTGTTCCTATTCCAAATTGCTGTCATACTAATTCCGATTGCCATAGTATGCCTTGCAGATCCAGCTCCTGTGTTAACAATGCCTGTGTATATACTGAGACGCACTGCTCAGACTATAATAATTGCACGCTCGATAATGTAATAAATCGACTGAGCAATGTGAGCATATCCCATTCCAAACTGCTGTATAAAACCAAGCGACTGCCACGAAGCTCTTCCTTGTCAGACCACCGAGTGTATACTCAATCAATGCATATACAAAGCAATGAATTGTGAGGATTACAATATATGCACATTGGATCACTGTAATAGCACAACTTTTGAGTGTTCGTTCACCCATATTCCTGGATGTTGTAACCAGAACTCTGAATGTAAGTCGAGCTCGCCATGCACGATCGGAAAATGTGAGCAAAATCAATGTAAATATGAGGATGTCTCTTGTGATGACTCTAATGTATGCACAAAGGACATATGTAACAAAACAGCCAATCAATGCCAAAACGTTCCGATTCCACATTGCTGTAGTACTGTACGCGACTGTGCTGAGAATCTTACATGTCATACGACACACTGCGAACATAACCAATGTGTCTATAAGCCTCTGTGTGAAGACTATAATGCCTGTACTTTAGACCACTGTGATCATGGGAAGCAACAGTGCACCTTCACCAAAATTCCAGGTTGTTGCAACCACATCAGTGAATGTAAGCAAGATTCTCCCATTTGTACTACGACGGTATGCAAGAACCACCAGTGTGTTCAAGTACCACAGTACTGCGAGGATTTCAATGAATGTACACTAGACAGCTGCAGTAAACAAGACTGGAGTCTGCAGCTTTGCTCAAATTCCTGGTTGTTGCAAACACTGCAGAGGATTGCGAACCGAATCATCCTTGCGAAGTTGCAACTTGCCATAATCACCAGTGTATTAGAAAGCCCAAATCATGTGAAGATTTCAATGAATGTACTCTCGATTCATGCAACAAAATAACCGGGCAATGTCATCACACACCGATACCGAATTGCTGCAGAACAGCAGCAGAGTGTTTAGATATTCCATATTGCTCGCTAGCTGAGTGTACACCCGAGAAAACATGTGTGTATAAGCCTCGCACATGTAACGATGATAACATATGCACCTATGACACCTGCAACAATTCCACCAAAAGCTGTAACAACATACCTATAAGGATGGGAGGCTGCTGTCTAGATGAAGGAGACTGTAATACCAATCCGCCACCACCACCATCAGATGTCCATCTGCAGGATGTAAAAGTGCAGATGAACTACTTTGTGCCAACGACCCCAACAACCCAAAATGTAAACCTTTTATTTGTAAAAATCATCAGTGTCTAGAGAATCCCGATTTTAAACCCAAACAATAAAACAAATATAATAAGATTTATTTCCAAAATATATTCCATTTACAAAATATTATTATGATTTATATTATTGGAATAAAGGTATTATAATTCCATTGATTAAATTTGTAAGTTAAATAACTCATTATAATCCTAAATAATGATGATGTAGTATATCTTATGAGGTTCCCTGTGTATAGAAATACTGGGAGTTAAAAATATTAAACTAGTTGATCTAGGTTCTCTGCAAGTTGCAAAGGTTAGATCTTAAGTTAAAAATTTAAGATTGACACAATATCTTCATGTATAACATCTCAAATATTCAAAAGATCTAGAAGGAATAAGCTTTTTTACAACAAATATCATTATTGAAGAACTCCGACCTTTATTTCAAGATTTTAATAATATCTCAACAATATCTATTAAATCCAAAGTATTTATTTCTTCTGCTTTACCAAAACAGTAGAAAAAATTAGATCTTTTCACATAGATTTATTCAAAAGTCGAGCTCGGTCAACTTGTGTGTATATTTGTGTTCACAGTCTTAATTAATCTATCAATAAGAACATAATACAACCAATTCAACTATATCTATGGTTTGAATGGCGACATATCTACTGGTACCACCTCTCATTCCCCAAACCAGAGTCATTCCGCTTTCAAACAGTTTGATAAACACACCCAAACCATCAATCCTCTTTTTACAAAAAGCATCAACACAAGTTTAATTTCAAAGGGTAGGATTTTTTGCAATCAAAAAATAGGAGTACTCAAAATAAAATAAATAAATATTTGTAAAAATAGTTTATTTCGAAATTAGATTAGATTCTTTTCAAAAGTTTACAAATTCTCAGGGCTCCTTATATGATTTATATGTTTTTTTTTAATAAATAAAAAAAAATGTTTGTCCAAACTAAAAAACGACATCATGGGATAAACCACCAAATCAGTTATAGATGATTGTTTTTGTTTTTACAAATTGTGCGCATCTAGATCAAATCTTGAAAACCTTAGGACTAAACAATGAAGGTAAGCTATGATGTCCACAGAAAATTTTGATTTGTTGTTGTTTTTTTGATAATAATATCTAAACTTTGAGACTTCTTAATTAACAAACCCTAACTTATATTTTTTTTGAATAGAATTCTGTCCAAGTTTTGTTTGTTGATTCTGGAGAAGGATAGTCGTTTTTTCAATTGTTTTAATAATAATCTTATCAAACATATGATTTAATTATTATTGGCGATGTAGCTATATCGTAGGGAATATGAAGAATCTAGATTTGAACATTTGTCCAAGGACCTTCTGATCAGTTAGAATCAATGTGAATATTGTGTTTTTTTTAATTTGGATCAACATTGATCTTATTTTCCCAGTTGGATTTTAAAATATAAATACCTTCGTCTTTTGATTCATTTCATCTTTCCTCTTTTCACATTTCAAAAATATATATAATATTTGTGAATATTATTATATTTTATTTTATAAATAATAAATTAAATTAACAAATATGAATATAAAATTTTATCTTTTATTTGTATTAATTTTATTTGTATCATTAGTTCATGGTCAGTACAGATGGTCTGTCAATGGACATTACTATGATTTAATTGCATCTGGATCCAACTCCATTAGTGATTGTTTAACCAAAATTTCCAAAATGAAGAGTATTGGTAATGCTCAACCGTAAGTGTTTATATTTTAAATATTAAGAATAAAATACTGACTTCTTAAATTAAAATAGATATTTAGGAACGATTACTTCTTATGAAGAGTTAGTTTTTGTTAATTCATATTTAAATAATGGATGGAGTGCAATAGTTTCAGGATCACGTATGGATAAATGGGATCAATGGAGATACCAATCAGGTCCAGAAGTTAATCAAACCATGTTGTTCAATCCAGTGGCCAATACAATTATTTTTCTTTTTGGAACAGTCAAAACCATCAGATCAACCCGATGCTAACTTTTTATCAATAACTAAAAATGAATTAGCTCTAAGGTATTTCTTTATTACCATTGTAATTTCTACAACACCATTTCTAATATTAATATATTATATTTTAGAAATGTTCAATTTGTAAGTAGTGGAACCTATTGGGTTTATCTAGTAGAATGGTCAGATCCAAGGGAGCCTTATGTACCACCAGCAAATACTGAAGGTGAAATACTCACAATGAGTGTAAGTAATTTCAAGTGGGTTTAATTTAATTATTATTAACTTTATTTTCATAGTATCTTGATAACTTTGTTGTTGACTTTGTAACTATAACTATTGTTCCAAATGGAATGCTGCCAGTGAATTGTACAATTATTTCAAGAGACTCACATTATAAAAAGATTGAATTCCAAATACCACCAATGATGGGAAATGGAACCAACAGTATTATTGTTGATGATGGATACACCAATTTCAACATTTCTAATTATAAATATAAGCGTAAGTTATCTGTAAATCATTAATAATAATTTAAGTATTAATCTTTAATATTTTTAGCACCTGTTGCATTGTCTGTTTTCCTACCTTCCAACTTAATACATTGTTAACAATTGTCGGTGATAACTTTGGAGTTGATAAGTCGATTATCAAGGTTACCACCGGTGTCTTAATAATCCATGTAATTATGTAAAGATCATCGAAGATCACAAGGTAATTTTCATGCCAAGTCTCCCATTATGTAACAAATTTAGTTTTCCTCTACCCAATCTCAATTCAAGTTGGTTCTTCACCAAATATTGTTTCATCTAAAATTCCTTTTTGTATGTATAGAATTAACATACTTTAATTTTGGATCATTATTAACATCGATTGATTGATTAGATGACCCTGAAAATGTCAAGATGAATAAATTTTCACCATCTCAAAGTAATGCTGCATCTGTTCTCAATTCCATTATTGATTCTCAAAAAGAATTATTTATTGGATGGAAATATGCCATATGCTGGTACAGTTGAGACTTTAAAGCAACAAAATCTATTTACATCAGTATTTAGTTTCTCAACCTTTGGAAATGTTTTTCTTGGAACTATTGGTCAAGGTAATGGAATGGTAAGAGTTAGAAATGGAGGTGGTCCTTACGATGGCCAAATTTGTGTAGACAACAACCGTTGTATTCCAAATATACTCTATTGTGCTGCAAACTTCACAGGTGGACTTCAATTATCCAAGGTACAATGTATTCTGGAACTGCCTATGCTGCTATCACTGACGGTTCACTTATTGCTGGTTCCTTCACTCAATATGGTGGTCGTCCTGTAATCCAACCACAAAACTTTCTTGATTGATGCCGGAGGAGGTATGGTCATTGTTCCATTGTCCAGTGGTAGTGTTGGTTTCAAATATACTAAGAGATCATATACCATAAATGGTGTCAAGCAAAATGCAACAATTGCAGTACTTGATTCTCGTACACTTGGTCTACCAATTCCACCAGGTGTTTAACATCCTTCAATATCTCAGTTTCGATAGAAGATTTCACCTTCAGCAACCTTACCGTTGAATATACTCCACCCACTATTGTATCAGTGAAACCAATTTCGACTCTTGGTGGTCCAATCACTGTTTATGGTTTCAGCTTTGGAGCCGATCCAAAAAGATATTGAAGTAAAGTTGGACGACAAACTTTGTCAAAATCCAAGAATCTTGGTTGAAAATACAGTAATAACATGTGAATTACCACCAGGAGTTGGTGCCAATCACTTGTTAGTTGTAAATGCCGGAAACTCATCTTCCAATGCCTCCTTCTCTTATTTGCCACCTTCAATCGAGGATATTCAACAACAAGATACGCTTTTGACAATTATCGGTAGAAGCATGGGTACAACTGAATTTTTACCATCCGTTTATGTTCCATACAACTTAACTCCAACAATGACACTTACCGATCCACAAATTCTTACAACCACAATTCCAGTCTATGCTCAGAATGGACGTGTCGTAGTCTCTGTTGGTGGTCAAAGCGGATCCTACCATTCACATACCAACCATTTTTAGAGTCAATCACCCCTACTATACTACCAAAATACCGAAGGTGGGTTTAATTACTCTTCAGGGTCGATTCCTTACCCAACATCGTACTGATAACACTCAGACAAGTTGCAGTATCTCCATTGGTGGTCGTCAATGTCTATCCCCACAATTCTCATACAATACCAACATACTTATATCCAGTGTGTAGCACAAGGTGGAACCGGTGTCTCAGCCACGTCATTGTAACCATTGACGGAAAACCAAGTAATACACTTCAACTCGGATTCCCTGCTCCAACCATTACTTCTATCACTCAAAACAGAAATACTATCACTATTTTTGGTACCAACTTTGGTCCTGATATAGGAAAGGTTCGTTTGGAAATCAACGGAAATCTCTTCCTCATCACCTCACTTGCAACCAATCCATCGAGAATATTTGCTACTATTCCAACAAGTGTTGCCAATGGTTATCTTAAGGTCATTGTGGACAGTCAGTATTCCAACATTGTTTCATTTGCCCTGACTCCTGTGATTGACACCATCTCTTCGACATCAATTTTCGGTGGCCAACTCACCATCAATGGTCTCTATTTCAACATCAATGACACCAATAACCAACCACAAAGTCTTAGCATCACCATTGGAAACACTCAGTGCTCCAATCCAAGAATTCTCAAAATCAACTTGCTAATCGTTTGCGATGTTGTTGCTGGCACTGGAATTAAGGATTTCGTATTCAAACTTGGAAACAACACAATCAACAGATTCTACAACTATTTGGCTCCTCTAATTCAGTACACTTCATTCAATCCAGTAAATGAAACACTCACCATCACAACAACCAACATGGGTTTCCAACAAGAATGATGTCACTCTATTTGTCCGCAGGAACACCCACCGATACAGAGATTCTCACTCCATACAATGTATATGGTGACAACAATATCCAGAAGGTCCAATTCATTGTACCAGACGATAGCTACAACGGTAATATCTATGTTATTCTCGATGGCCTAAAGTCCAATGTTGTCTATCAAAGAATCCAGCCCTGGATCACTCGTATTGAGAGCAACATCCCAACTTGGGGTGGTTTGATCACTATCTTCGGTACCCCATTTCAGAAATGTTAAACAAAACGGAGCCACTGTTTCCGCCTATGTATACGCAGCTGGCTACTTCTGCCAGATTCAAAGCTTCAACTTGAATAACATCACATGTATAATGGGACCAGGTACCGGTTTGACTAATACTCTATATGTGGTCAGTGATGACTTGGCATCCAACTATTTTGCTTTCGCTTACCAACCTCCTACCATCGCATCTATTGCTCAAAGTGGTTCAAATATCCAGATCAACGGTACCAACTACGGTGTCTCTAGACTGACTGCAACAGTACAATTCAACAATTTGACTTCAGCACCAACCATCGTAAATCACAACACTACCAACACCGCTATTCCATGGAATGCATTCAACGGTAATATGACTGTTACCATTTCCAATCAAGTGTCCAATTCATATCAATATAAATTGGCTCCAGTCATTCAAGGAGTATCTTCAGTCGACAGAATTGGTGGTCCTTTGACAATCTATGGTCTTTTCTTGAATGATGTTCGTTATGACGGTCAATCCACCAATCCAACTGTCCTTTTCCCTAACGAAGAGCAATGTAGTAATATCCAAATTCTACCAGCCGATACAATCATGAAGCAGACCCGTCTTTCTTGCATTGCCCCGCCAGCTAAGGGTAACAACTCCATCGATATCCCAGTTGTAGTTACTATCGACGGTATTCAGTTACTACCTTGTTCACCTACGGAGCACCAGTTATTTCCAAGGTTGAAGTTTCTGTAAATAACATCATTACCATTACTGGAGACCAATTCGGTACCAATGCATCTCAGACTACAGTAGTGTTCGGTTCACAAACATCACTACTCTTCTTTCCATAGCCAACGATCAAATTACATTCCTCGCACCATTAACAGCAATGAATGACTATATCTATGTGGTTTCCAATCGTAATGGTAAACAGTCAACCCAGTTCTACGTTCAACTCTATCCAATTATCACCTCTGCAACTCCATCCCCAACTGAAGGTGGTCGTGTTACCATCTATGGTTCCTATTTTAATCCACTAAAAATGAAGAACCTATACACTACCATCAAGATTCTATTTAACAACAACAGAGAAGGTTCTTTGTTATACATTAATCCATCTAATACAACGGTTATCGTTGTCGACGCCCCACTAGGTACTGGTACAGGATATTCACTCTCTGTAATTATAGACGGTCTGAACTCAACTATTAATAACTTCGGATATCAGCCTCCATTGATTTTATCGACCACTCAGAATGGCCAACAACTTACCTTCATCGGTAATAACTTTGGTCGATCCATCAACAAAGTAACATTGCTGCCATCCTTCACTGTAGTAGGCGTAAGCGATCATGCCTTGACTGTTACTGTACCTTCGTCCGCTCAAAACGGTCCATTCATTGTGAATGTTGATAATCAAATCTCTCCATCTTTCGACGCCAAATTAACTCCCATCATCACTTCCGTCAAATCTGTCCCAATTTCGGGTGGTGATATTACCATCAATGGATTCTACTTTAACACAAGACGTGCAGATGGTACTCAAACTCCAATTTCCGTCAACATCAACGGTACAGTTTGTGCCTTCAAATCCACCATTTCCAATGTCGGAATCATCTGTACACTTCCACCAGCCAATATCCTCAACAAACCAATGAACGTTACCATTGACGGAAGAGTAGCAACCACCACCTACTCATCGATGGGTCCAACAGCCACTGGCATGATTAAGAGCACTCTCTTCCAAGTTCCAGCTTGGATTGAAATTGGTGGTATCAACTTTTATGATCCATTGTCAGTCTATATTGCAGGTGTTGAGTGTACTTTTGCCATGGTCATCGATCCACAAACTTTGAAGTGCTATTTTGACGCCAGTGTTTTGCCAACTATTGCATTGATGCCAGTCTCCATTTACTCATCCAACATTGCAACTACTTCCAATATCTTCGCCTACGACGATATCCCATGTCAAAGCAACTGTACAAACAATGGTAGATGCTTCAACGGTCAATGCTCCTGCAACATTGGATTTGGTGGATCGCTCTGCCATGTACCTGTCAACCTCACAGTCCCATTGCCAGAAACTAATGCAACCTCCGGAGTCTTCAATGTTGACCAAACCGTATTCAAAGCTGGACTTGCCTTCATTCGTGAGGTAACCGTCGGATTTGTCACTGTCAGAACCATCCCAACCGATACATTGAACTTCACTATTGTATCCACTGAAGAAGTTGGTGACTATATTCTTCAAAAGTCGATTGGTGTTGAAAGTAATAATCCAGACTCAAGATTCTCCATTGAAATCTCGACCTACACACTCAAGTTTGGAAGAGTATTCGAGTTTGCCGGTGAGAAGATATCGGTTGATACCCATTCCTTCAAACAAAACGTTCAAGTCAATAACTGGAAGTTCGCCGACCATGAGAATACTTTGCAACTGATCTATATGGCAGACGGACCATCCGCTGTCACCATCGAAAACTGTAACGAAAATAGTGCATCCAACCTAACCATTTTCAAGTCACTCGAGGGTAACGGTCGTGTTTTGTCCTTTGATATTGAAAATCCATTGGGTATCTTTACTGGTAGATTCTCAACACGTATGATCAAAGACGATATCCTATCCATCCTGTCAGTCACCGCCATCGATTTATCCGATCCAATCTGGCCATCTAAAGATGGAGACCTCAAGACATTGATCGCTGTTAATCTTCCAGTATTCGAGTCGTATATTCAATTCGATCCATCTTTCTCTGCCTACAGTAAGAACGTTACCAAATGTGCCCCACCCGTAACTCCAACTCCAACTCCAGCAATAACTACATCTGTCTCTACAACGGCTTCCACCACTGCAGTGTCCACAACCGATTCAACAACTGCCCAACCTACAACAGGAACTTCTACTACCTCCACAACTGTAGTATCAACCACTGGAACCACATCGACTACAGATTCAACCAGCAGTTCCCCAACTACTTCTCAACCAACTACCTCTCAAACAACTACCTATATCCCTACAACATCCACTAACATAGCTACTACCGGGGCTGCTTCAACTACATCTTATACTACAGGTCCAATCAAGACTTGCCCAGGAACACCAGTCTGTAGCGCACGTGGTCTTTGTAACTCTACAACTTTGATTTGCCAATGTTACAATGGATATAGTGGTGTAGATTGTGGTGGAACCTACGTACCACCAACTGATCCAGTGATTCCAGACCCAACCAAGCCTTCTACCAATCAAACCAACGAAGACACAAAACAGAAATCAAGATTGATATCGTATCAATTCGCGAGTTGACTTTTGAAAGAGTACTTGTCAAGGAGTACACTTTGGCAAATTGGACCTTCCAACGATCAGAAACAGCCACATCACAGCGTTATCTTTACCAAATAACCGTCGTAGGATCCACCGTATTAAATGTCATAGTAGATACCTTCAACGAATCAACTTCGGTTGATTTTGCTGGTCAGAAGACACTTATGCAAGCAGGTTCCATTAAATACTCGGCATCCATCAACAAGTATGCATTTGCAGCCATTCATAACCAATTGGAATTGGTGTTTGCCGCAACCCTTGGTGACACTGAAGATAGAGATGACACATGTTCACACACATCCTTTGACTATGATGAAAACAACGATCTCAGATCTATCTCTCTTCAAATCAATGGTAAAACATTGTACGGTAGATTCCAAAACAATGTTATCCTTGATGGAAAAGTAGTACCAACTTCTTCAAGAGTCATCGAATCACCATCGACCAACACTGAAGCCAAAGCACTTGTTGGTATGATCATTGCTCCAAGCGACTACCAAAACTCTGCAGTAATCGACCCAGACTTTAGCTTACTGTTAACCGATCGTGATGCCAAGAGCAAGTCCGACAGTATCTGTGGTAAGTCCAAGAGCAAACTATCAACTGGTCAAATCGTTGGTATTGTCGTTGGTGCAGTTGCCGGTGCAGCTGTCGTCGGTGTTATCGCAGGATACACCATCCACAAGAAGAGAAAAGAAGCCAAGGAAAATAGAACCCTCTCTCAAAAAATGACTGGTTTAAATAGATAATAAATTAATAAATAAATAAATACAAGTCTCAACTTAATATTAAATGTTATTTTGTTTTATTATAATTATTTATAAAAATATTAATAAAAATTATTAGATTTATTCTTGAGGTGCAAGTCCATGTTACTATCCAATCCCAAGCCTTCTTCAATACTCTTCACGAGGTTATCGATATATTTTCTTGTTATTCTAATTCTATTTTTCATTTCTTCTGGGTTGATGAGTGCAACATTAATGTACACACCTTCAGAAAGTAACTCAGTGATACCTTCTGCGTTTGCTTGTTGGTATTCAAGAAGATCTTTCCTGGAACATTGTCGGCGAGATAATAACCAAAGATGTAAGTAAACTTCAATATTCTACGGCATTCAATGAGCAGATCAAGTGCCTCCAGGAGGAAATCTGGATTGTGGTTGGTCAATTCTCTGAATTGGTTCATCTTGTCTTCAATATCTTCTTCTTTCATTTTAATTGCATGTTTCATGAGCATATCGTGGTTAAAGTAACGGTTAAAGTGGTGTAGGAATCTTTCGCTCTCTTTCTTCATGGTTTGTGTTGATTCATCGTCTTTCTTTCCTTCGGAGGTTTCATATTTATTGCAACTGTAGAATCCACCAGTATGCTGTCCATGTGTTTTCCAATCGCCACGACACATCCAACACCATTCACCTCCGCAACCACCTTGTTCCTTTCGACATACCATATGGTTGCAGCCTTGAACACGCTCAGTTGGCATACCGCAATGATAGCATGGCTTGCATGTCGACATGATAAGCTTCACACTCTCTTGATCATTGTTGTTCTTCGATTTCCACTCTGTAAGCTGGGCACACGACACAGGATTATGCTTTTCACATCCACAAGAGAAACAAAATCTAGTTCCACAATTACACTCTACAACATCATTTGGTCTACCAACACCTTGATATTTAATAGCACTACCACATGTAGGATTTGGACAAAATACCAAATGCTTATCATGATATACATAATCTTTTGCAATAAAATACCAATACCTATAAAATAATAGTTAGATTATTGATATTAAAATAATAATTTTTTGCTTTGATACACACCTAGAATAATCTCTTGGGGAAGCTAGAACACTCCAATCTTCGAAAGTTAATTTACATTTACAACCTGGTGATATACATTTAGAATGAATGATCTCTGGACCAGTAGTCATTATTTCTTCATGTAAATATGTTTTCCAACAGCCTAAACAATATGGACCATGTCCACAATTCAAGCTATATAGATCTTTTGGAGAGTACAATTCAAAGCAAATTAAGCAAGGTACACCTGTAAAATTAGGAATTATCTTTGTACAAAATGCACCTGCTTTTGCACAATAAGCTTCTGGGTCATCGAAATAATTTCCTAATATTTTATCTTGATCCCATCTGTTTGTTATTAGTATAATATTAGAATAATTTCTAAAATATTACATACCTAAAGTATTGTAATAATAAAACTGCGACACCTGGTGATAAATCTATTTGACATGCCAATGTCTCTGCCATCTCTATTATTTTATTTTTAAGTTCATCTTTTTCTAATATTGTAAATAATGGTTCATCGTCATCCTTTAATATAAAAATGAGTTAACAAATTAGTAAAAAAATAAATAACAATTATTTATTATTAAGGATACATACGTTGTCTTCTTGTAAAAACCAATCGTTTTGATCATAGTCTGCAAATGTTTACATTGGATGCAATATCAGAATAACAACTAGCACTGTCGTCACTATCAACAGTTGTACGGAGTGATATTGAATTTAAGAATTTAGCCATCTTTTCATCTGTCATATCAACATCTTTTGAGGCTCTTCTAGCCATGGATACAATGGATCCTCTTCTTCTTAAAATAGAAGAGAAACTGCCTCTTCTTTGTGATTTTCTTAAGGGTGAAGGTGTTGAAAATCCAGTCGGTACCAATATATTGGGATTTAACTGTGATGCATCTGGTAATACAGTTGTCGATCTGATAATGGTGGAATTATCTGAACTATGGTTTATAATATTCGGTGCCTCAGAGGACACTTGAGTAATTTGTACAGGTGGATACATATCCTCCATTTTGTTATAATAATGAAATATGAATTAAATAAACAAAATAAGGAAGCAAATAATGTTATATATAGAAAATACTATTTTATTTAAACATACAAATCAAACTTTAAATAATATAAAATATATATATATAACTTAAAATCAAAACTATAGATTAATGATTAACTATCTAAATTTAATAAGAACTAATAAACAAGTACACACAAAAAGAGTATAATTATCAATCTATCTCAAATTAAATTTAGATGATTGCTGCTTAATGTTGTGAGAATAAACCATTAACAAATAAATAATGATAGTATTATTTGATTTAATAGATAGATAACAACACTATGAGATAGGACGGAATCAAAATTGATAATATATTTCCAGCCGAAAGTAATGTAGGATGTTTGACCAATTTGGAAAATGATAATTGCAATATTTGATAAAATTATTCGAGGAGGGTGGTGGTCGTGGTCGTGGTAGGTAGAAGAGTGTGGTTGATAGATATTATTATTAATATATTCTGGAGAACAAAAAAAAACAACAAACAATAATAAAATAGTTAATTATTTGCAAATTAAATTATGTGATAAATTATAATATATAATTTAAATATGTATAAGTAAAGTAAACTAATTAGTGTGAGTGTGGTTAATGATAGATAGATATCAAAACAACAATAACAACCATGAAATTTAATAAACTTATAAATATTAATTTTAATAAAAAATTAAAGAAACTTAGGTCATGTCGGTCTGGGGTATTTTTGTGAACAGATGGTTTACCATATGGTGAAAGAAGAAAGATAGAGAGTTAAATTATTAATATTATTGCTTGTGTTTTTTGTTTTTAAATTGATAAAAAAACAAACAAACATTCAACTAATCTCTTGGTACGAATGCCCCCCTCTGCATGCAGAAAAGGTATGAGTCAATGTCAGCTCATCCATAATATAATGGAGAATATCAACCAATTTTCATTCCTTTTATTGTTGACCAATAAAAATGTTGTTTTTCAAATTGAAACCACCGTTCCACTTTAAAAGGTAATTTTAATAATCTGCTATAAAATACGATATAATAAGATAAAAAATATTGCAAATAATAATAAAAGTAAATAAAAGAGAAGATCGATTAATAAGAAAGATAATCTATTTTCAATTAAATCTACACCCCACACAACCTATTTATCATTGTTTTGAATAGTGTATAGAATAGTGTTGTTTCTTCTCTCTCAAGGTAATTTTAAAGAATAAATACTTTCAACATCACTTGTTTAGTGTTTTTACATGCAAATATAAAGTTTACATTTAAATTAAAAAAAAGGTATATTTAAAATTGATTCGGTGTGTTTAACTATTTGTTAATGAATATTAAATGAGTTGCAATGAATAGAACAACAAGTTTGGACAATACTGTCTACTGAGGACTACTGCTTGATTTTTTGAGATGAACTATTTTAAAAGTTAAGATATTTATTATTAAAATTTTGAATTTTTTTAAAATAGAAAATAGCAGTTATTTTATTTCCCCAATCGACTCACCTCGAATCATTACTCACTACTTTCGTTCTACTTCTAGCGTAGTGGTGTTAGGTTAGCCAATGATGAATAGTAATAATCATACCAACAGCAACAACAATAATAACACCATTAGTAGTACAAGTAGTGGTGTTACCACAAGTTTAATTGATTTACCTTCATTTTCATTGGTGGATGCAGCAAAGTTTGGACAACTACGTGAATGCGTCGCATATTTGGAGAAGATTAGATTACAGAATCCACACGCCGATCTGACGTCGGTTGTAAATACTACAGATGAATCAGGCAATACTCCGCTGCACTGGGCATGCTTCAAGAAGCATTACGACATCGTCAAATACCTGTTGTCGATGGGTGCCAACCCCAACCTCGGAAACACCGAGGAGGGACAAACACCATTCCACTGGGCTTGCATCGGTGGCGACCCATATATTGTCAAGTACGTCCTCAACAGCGGTGGGGATCCCTTCTTGCAGGACGCGCGTGGCTACAACTCCCTTATTCATGCTGCACAGTACGGCGAGCTGAAGATCATCCGCTATCTCCTGGAAAAGGGTGTCTCAGTGATGTCGCGTGACCTGCTCGGACAAACTCCGCTACACTGGGTGTCGTACCAGGGCCACATACAGCCTCTGCTCTTCTTAGTAAACAAGGGTGCGGAGGTCGATGCGCTTGACACTTACGGTCGATCCCCACTGCATTGGGCCTGCTATAAAGGGCACAAAGACCCCATCAAAGCACTTGCCGACTTTGGAGGAAACCTCCTCCTCAAAGACACCAACGGTGACACCCCCATTGATTTGTGTCGCCAACAAAACCATACCTACCTCGCCCGTGTCATGTCAATCTATCCACATCACCCACTACGAAAACTAAGTCCTGTAGGTAAACAATGACGACGACAACCCACACCATTCTGGTTATACTAATCAATCATTCATTGATTCATTGATGCTCTTTTAGATTCCTTATAATCTGTTTTGGATATTTACAACAATCGCAATCTATTGTTCGTTTGCATTCGAATTGTATTACTTCTCATTTTTACCCTCGATATTGGTATTCTTTTTGATAGTTGGATTCTTTAAATTAATCATCGAACCTCTGCTGATACAGTACTCACCCAACCCAATGCTACCAACCTGGATGATCTGCTCATTTGCAACTTGGACCATTTTACTATTTCAAATTTATTATACATGGTAAGAACAACTTCTCGCTGAACCTACGATTCTCATTGACTAACGATGATACCTTCGGTACTGTAGCATTCCAGAGGCAATTTATTCTCATGTATTTACATTTACCATACTTTCACTCTACTATTACTATGCTTTCAAATGCTTTTTCTCTGATCCAGGTACCATTTCTGCATATACCGCTTCACAAGATACAAAAGTAAGTGGTCTATCACAGTTCAACCAATAATATTATTTACTAACAATGAATTGCTAGGATTTCCAAGCTGCTATTGAAAATGAATTAAAAGTTCCAGAAGTTTGTTCATCTTGTTTAATTAATAAGCCAATTAGATCGAGACATTGTCGAACATGCAGAAGATGTGTAGCAAGATTCGATCATCATTGTGGTTGGATTAACAACTGTGTAGGTGCTGGAAATAATTTGGCATTCATTATCTTACTTGCATTGTTTACTGTATCATATTTAACAAGCATGGTATTCAATTTGAAGTGTATGTTTCATTCTACTATTGATACTTCAGAGCCTATCTTCTAACAATCCATGATATAGACCTTGCTTTGACACCAGACGCACCTCCATTTTTATCAATTTTAAGCTGGCTACTGTTCCACTACGCAGAGAACAAAGGACTTTTGATTTTATTTGCATATGAGACTTTTGATTATGGCTTGGATCAGTCGATTGTTCTATGTACAAGTAACAGGTGTTCTGAATAATGTGACAATGTTTGAATTGATGCGACCACCAACTGGCAATGGAGAAAACAAAAAGTGCAGCCACGGTCACAGTCATGGCAGTGGTCACAGCCACGAATCCAACAAGAAGGAGGACGACCTCCCATCTTCATCAAACAAGAAGAGCTCAGACTCTGATTCGACCGGCACCTCTTTGAAAGATCAAATATTGATGCCCAAGAGAAACAACAGCAATCCTTACCACCGTGGTTCCATCAAAGAAAAACGTCAGAGAATTTTTATATGAACCATCGAAATGGTACAGAAACTTCAGCCACAAGACCATCGATTTCTAACTAAACGTTTGTTGTGCAGGGTACTCCCAGTCGCAGTACATCATCATCCCGCAATTTGGGTACCACCCAACATATAAAATCAAAATAAATCACACTTTTTGAACATTTCAAAAGCAAATTTAAATTCCTTCAGTCAATACCATGAAGATCCTATTACTATCTAGTTATATACAGAGAGAAATACTGTACCATTGCATCAAAGATAGTTGTAATGTGTTTTGAGTGGAAGCTCACTCTCTCTTTGGTCTCGAAAGATTGGTTCCAGTTTGTGAAGCTGGCATTATCGCAGTTGATCAATGTTGAGTTTGATCTGTACAATGAAAATAACATTGAGCACATGTTTGTCGACAAGTGCTTGCTCTCTGGCTGCACCAAAATGACAATGGAGATCAAGCTGCCAAAGCTGTATAAACCCATTAGGAATCTGGTGCGCCTTCACCAACTCCTAGCATTGTCTAATATCGAACATCTTACAATACGTCTTGCAAGCTGCTTGACAACTATCGCAGAACTGGTGCCAACTATCAACCAGCATGTGCGTACACTCTCATTCGTTGGACAAAGCATAATGAACGAACAGTTCCTCGACATCCTGAACGCCATTACCATCCCTATAATTCACTATCCAACTCTCGATAACAAGTGTTTGTCGCTTTGTAAATTCAACTGAGAATGCCAACAATACTGATGTCACTGCAGCGGCTGCATCAGCAGAACCAGTAACTACAACAACAACAACAGCAGCAGCAAACAACACATTGTTATACAATGAAGCGCTCTTTAGAAAGTTGGAGGATCTTATTGAGCTGAAAATTCGATATGAACCTGATGTGGAGAATCTATTCAACCGATTACATTGCTATAAGATCAAAGCACTACAATTCCAGTGCCATCCCTACGATATTCCGATGGAACTTCTCGGTGACTTACTAGACCGCTTTCCTCATCTTGAGAAGCTGTCACTGATTGACCAAGTCAACTTTAACCAAACCGCAAATCATCTAAACAACTACCGACTACTCCTCGAACATATAAGCCAGAACCAAACTATTACCGAACTAAGCATTGATACCATGATTTACGACGACTTTCTGATACACAGACTCCTACCTAAAGCAACATTACAATCACTTACAGTCTATCAACTAGCCCAAAAATAGTATATATAACACCACTGACGACAACAGCAGCAATGAGAACAACAATAACGAAATACCGATGACGATGGATGCCATCAAACCAAATCAATCAGTAAGAAACTTAGAGTTGGAGAGTCCCAATTTCGAATCCATCATCATCAGGAACCCAGTGAGATTCTTTAGCAACCTGAAAAAAACTGATACTCATTTGTAACAATCAAGAGATTGATTGTAGCTTCCAGTATCTTGGCGATGAGAGCTGTACCATTGCAGAACTGTATATTGACCAATACAGCGCATCACAGAAGCAGTTGCAATTGTTGATCAACTGGCATTGAACAAATCAATTAAGAAACTAAGCTATCTCACATCAAGATACAAGAAACCATTCCAATGGTTTGAAACTGCGATCAAATTGCTTGAATCGAACCAATCCATCCTACTCATTCGAATGCCTACCGACGACCGTCTATGTAAACTTCTCGACAAATCAACCATCTTCAGAGCATGTCGCTCCGGGACCTACCTCAAAGACTTTACAAGGAACCGAGCCTTGGATATACAGAATGTATAGACAACATCAACATACCTCAACCAACCAATCTACCAATCAATCAATTAAACAACCAATCAAACAAACAACGACTCCATATCATCACACAAACCAACAGTTGCATGCAAACGAACGTTCCCAAAGAATCATCAGAAACTTTCACAGCACTGTCGATTTGCTGGAGTGTTATTGGGGGTTTTATTGGTCGACCCGAATGAATCCAAATATTTTTTTTGATAAAAAAAAAATCTTATGACTTGTAATTTTTTAGTTGTCTTTGTTTATTTGTTGTTGTTCCCTATTTATTAGATTGTATTGTAATTGTATTGCATCTAGTATCATTCTTGAAACTATAGGAGAAGAAGTAGAAGTAGAAGAAGAGGAGGAGGAGTAAGAGGTGCTGAACATATTATAATAAGAGAATAGAAGTAAAGAAGATAAAAGAGTCGAGTTGAAGAGAAGTGTAAGAAGAAGAAGAACTAGTTGATTTTGTTATAATATAGTGAATTACAGTTGTTAGATATAGAGTTAGTTAGATATGAATTCACAGGCTTCTAATACTAGAAGAAGATTCATATCATGGAATCCACATATTACAAATACTTTTATTGTTGGGTCAAATGACATTAGATTATATGAACTTAGACAAAAAGTACTTTGATGCATCGTCTTGTTAACTATTACATTCTATGTACTGACTATTGATTGATTATAGCAAATAGGAAGTGGTGGAAATGCATTAAGTAAATCAAATATACCATATTCATTCGATATAGAATACCCTCCAGATGGTGAGTATATATAAATACCTAAATAAGATTTTATGTGGTGATCGACAGTAATGGACTGACTGTGAATGATTGAACAAACCTCTAGATTGGGTTCCACAAGATAAGAAATCAATAGATTTAATAAGTGTAAATACAGATGTTCAGTTTTTAAAGGTACGTATCATATAATAGAATAATAGTCACATGAATGGATGGATAGTTGCTAACATTTCAATGAATACGATTCAGTGTATGGCATGGAGCCCAGATCCATCCGATCCAAATCTACTTGCATGTGGACTTGTCACAGGTAAAACCATGTTGACAAGCTTTTTCAAGTGTTAATAGAAAGTTAAAAGAATTCGTACCAAAACATACTAGGTATATATCCTCCTATAGCTAATAACTCTAATCAAATCAATACTGACATTACACTTGAAAATAGACCATGTAATTCAATTGCTTGGAATCCAATTAATAGAACACATATAGCAGTTGGTTTGGATAAGATCAGAAACGATGCATCTACTTTAGTATGGGATATCAACTACCTGAATAGAACTAACACTCATACTTCCTCGGGAAGCATCCTTGTCGATGCTCCTCACGAAATGTAAGAGAACAAACAGCTTGAGTGAATTAAAGGAAGAACAGAAATTAATATGTTTACTATCGCTTACAGATCACAGCTATCGGAGAACAGCTTTAATACACAACCCTCTGAACCAATAGAGGCTATTTATCAACCAATTTCAGAGTTTACAATTTCAGAAGCAACATTTTCACTTGCATGGATACCAAACAATCCTTTCTGCTTGCTAATAGGTACAGGATCAAAGTGGCTGAGAATCCATGATACTCGTGATTCAAATATTTCACAATCTGTCACCGCCCATCAAAAATCAGTGAATGGAATCTGCGTCGATCCATTCGACAACAATCGTCTGGCTACCATGTCGGAGGACTCAATCGTGAAGATTTGGGACATGAGAAAATTCGATGAAGCAATCATCTCAATCAACACCCACTACAAAGCTGTTCAACAAATCGAATGGTGTCCAACCCGATCCGGTATTTTAGCAACTTGTGGACGTGAGAAATCAACTGTTAAACTCTATGACATTAAGGCGCCAATCGAACAAGCAAAATCGCCACGACCAGATCGCAAATCAACTACCTCATCATCATCAGAACAAACTATACATTTCAATTCAAAACCATCAAAGAGTATGAACTATTCCATTTCTTTAGACTTCAATTGCCTAACCATTCGATTCAACTACTTTAGCACATCATTCTTCCGATATAGTATCTTCATTCTCTTGGCATCCGAGAAATGAATGTAGAATGCTCACTGTTTCATTTCAAGGTGTTGTTGACGTCGTAAGCCTAAATGAAAACATTCCAATCACATGGTCGCCACACGGTGATCTTTGTTTTTCATTTGGAATGCACTTGATCGAAGGTCCAGCCAAAAAAACCACATTAGAACCAAATCTGTCAAGTGAAAAATACTCTCAGTATGTACTATTAGCACATATTACCACAACCTATACTAATTGTATTGCTTTAGCTTGAAGAACGACGGCAGATATAATAGAGATATTTCACTTTTAATGAAAGAAAGAGCAATTGCAGGCTATTCAGCAATCGTTGAGGACAACGTAAATTTATCATGCAAATTCAACGACAAAGATATCAATTCACTTTGGGTATGGGCACAGAAAAATTCCACAGCAACTCCAGAGTATTCTGAAGAAATCAATTATTAAGCCAGCTGGCGCAGTCGAGCAACCAGATCAATCTAAAGAGAATGAATATATTGGAATATTTCAATATTTTACATGACCAAAAGTGTATGTATCCGAGGATTCTCTCTGCAAGTGGCACCTACTAATCTTATGTTTTAAATATTGTCTAGATTTTGCAGCACCATCAATTGAAGCAGTTCAAAATGGATTTATCATTTTCAAATCATCTCAGAGAAATCTGTGTTCTCTGATTTGCGGTTGGGGATTCTCACCATCGCATCCATTGGAGAATACTCTTTTATCATTGGAGAGATCAGGTGAGTTTGAGAGAGCAGCCTCCCTTGCTGTTTACCATTTGGAGATTAAGAGGGCAATGCAAATTTTGAAACAATGGATGCTCCGTACTTTCAAGTCAAGGAACGGCCACAGCAAAAGAAAGAGAGACTACTTTGCGATTGTTCACTGTGGCACTTGCCGGTTTTGGTGATGGAACTAATTTGAATGCCATCTGGAAGGATGCTTGTAAACATACAGCAAAAAGCTTTAGCAATCCTTATCTAAACTGTGTCTAGATTTCTTGAGTGTTGGTGAATCACGCGAGTTGGTGCCAATTCTTGAGGAATCTGTCGTGCCATTGCCATCAAAGATTGCATTTGCTTGTAGATATTTAGACCCACAGGACTTGCTGCTTTTTACTGAAAGATGCACACAACAGATGATTGAACAGGGAAATCTTCAGGGTATTATTTTAACTGGTCTCACTGTAAAGGGTATCGACTTGCTGCAGCACTACATCGATCGTACCAGCGATGTCCAAACCGCCTGCTTAGCAGGTAGTCTGGTTGTACCCAAACACTTTAGAGGACAAAACGTGTCGCCAAGTGGATATCGATATACAGTGAGTTATTGGACCAATTGGGAGTGCTGGCATGAGCGTGCCATACTCGATATTCAGAGAATTTCATGGTCGGAGCCACCTGCCACCCAGATCTATGCCAAGTGTGGATACTGTCAACAATCATTCTCCTTCGAGTCGGTCAGCAGTGGCTCAATGGCTGGTAGAAATCCAAAGGTGAATTCCAGAGCCAAGGTTCCATGCTGTCCACACTGCAAGCAAGCACTACCACGATGCAGTCTCTGCATGCTGCCATTGAGCTGCATGGTACCAGGTATAGATTTTTAAAAAGCCAATTAATCGCGATTTTTTGGACAGCAGGAGCTGAGTCTTTTGATGACTGGTTCACTTGGTGTCAATCCTGCCGTCATGGTGGACATGCACAACACATCTCCGATTGGTTCAAGGATCATTCCGAAATGTCCAGTGACCGATTGTAATTGTACATGTGCCACTCTATAATAATATATCCACCCATTTAATTAAACATAAACTAAAGCTTAAAATTCAAATTGATTTAATGATCAATAGCCATGCGTCTAAGAACTACAGTCAGTACACTTATTTTTTATTGAAATTACACCTAAATTGATTTATTGACGTGGAACCAAGAAATCGGAAACGATTGGTGGAGCGACACGAACCTCATTGAGAAGATTCTTGAATTCAACGTGGAGGGGATGTGGATCGTAAACCTGCAAATCAGCTGGATCACGGAGCAATACTCTATATCCATAGTTGTAACCTTATTTGTTGCAAGGATAGTAATCAAGTGGATCAAACATACGATTTAATAAATAAACAACTTGTTGAAAGAAACATATTATACAATACAATTCAATACATACCACCACCTCTTTCAATACACAAGTTCTTTCCAAAGTTGATGGTAAGAATACCTGGGATGGCTGTCTTCATCTTCTCGATGTGATTGACAAGACCGTTGTATTGCTCCTCTGTCATGTCCTCCTTGAGTTTCATAAACAAGATATGTTCTAATGAGTTTGACATTTTGTTATTATTGTTCTTGTTGTTATTGAGTACAGTAGTAAAGTATCTTTTGTTTAAATAAATACGAGAAGTTGTTGTTGTAGTTGTTTTCAATAATGAAGGAATAGCTCTACCAAAAGTCATATTCACTCAGAATTTAATAAAACACTTCAAATTAACAGTCAGATGCACTTTTCATTTGGGTTTAGTTAATGAAGATTTTTATTTTTTTTTCGTTTAGAAACAAGAATTAATAACAGACGTTCAAACCTATCTCATCATTAATGATTATCAAAGAATTCAATAATATATAATATATATATATATACTATTATAGATTGTGTGTTTCATTCTTACTACTACTTCATTAAATTAAATATTGAGTAAGTTCATTTATAAAAACCAATGCAATGAACAATTAATTCATGAGTGGATGGATTTTCCATTAAGGAAAATCAAACAATCAACATGATTTTATAATAACAAACAGTGCACTCTTCATTTTGATTGAACTATTTATTTTATAATTAAAAGTTCTTATCATCTTTGCTAGATTTTAAAAAAAATAGACAAAAGTGATCCATGTTCCACTTTAATTTTTAAAAAAAGGAGGGAGATTTGGTGATAGTATTATCTTTTTTATTGATTTCAACGAAAGAATAGCTCCTACCTTGTATGCGATAGGAGGAGGGATCACAGCTAAATCTGAATGAACAACAATAACAACAACCCATCTATCAACAATTCCAAGTGAAACTAAACAACTCCCACAACTTGTTCTTCGTAACTTCTTACAAGCTAAATCCCTTGGTTGCTGATTAACACTTTGTTAGTTATTTTCTTCAAAATAAAACGTTAAGATTTATATATCATTGTGTTACTAAAACAACTAAAGTTTCTTTACTTTTGTTCAAAAAAGGAAAGAAAAGGAGTGGGGATTACAACCATCAGAAGCATGTACGTGGTTCCGGAACAAAACAGTTGTGACCCACAATACACATGTTGTTGATTGTTCGTTATATTATTGTATGCCTAAAAACAAACACTTTACTCTATTGAATCAGTTAGCTCTGGAGCAAGATGATTGATTATTGAATAGGTTGAGAATTGATCAATTCATTTGGTTTGTAAATGGTTTTTTTAATTATTACTTCAAACTGGATGATCAATATTTGAATTATCCTTGAGGTTGTGATTGCAAACTGCTCATCGGAAGCTTTCCTATATCGAGGAGACTGTTTCAATCAGTTAATCATTTCCTATTTAGTAAATTCTGTCTTGTGTATTTTTAACCACTCAATCACATGGCTTTGCTGATGCAAAATTGCATTGTCCATTGCCTCTGTGGTACAACCTTCGCTCCTGATGGAATGCAGCCAATTTAATATGTCGAGATGGCCCATACCTGCTGCGCCATCCATGGCTAATGTGGTGCAGCCTTCTGTTCGATTGGCATGTAGCCACTTTACTACTTCCAGATTGCCATTACATGCGGCCCAATCCATTGCGTTGGTAGTTGCGCCTTCACTACGGTTGTAGTGCAGCCATTTGACGACCTCCAAGTGCCCATGCGAAGCTGCTTCGTCTAACGCTTCACGTGTACATTCCCACTCCTTTGGAAGTTAGAAATTTGATATATTCCAGGAGTCCAAGTTTGGCAGCGAAAATGAATGCATTGGATGAGCATCTAGACATTGTATTTTGGTATAGCCAAACCAACATTTCAGAGTTCTTCAAAAGAATAAACCGAGTCGATTGCCTCAGAAGAGCAAATGTTAACTCCTTGTCCAACCAACAGTCTTGCAATTTCAAATCTATTCCTCATAATTGCATATCCAAGTAATTCCGATCCAGTTCTTAAAAACTCCTTTCTGAAATTACTTATCAGATAATCGATGACTTTAATATGATCAAAACTAATTGCTTTCTTAAATATATTGCCAAAATTCCTGAAATCCTTTTTCCTGCTTTCCAGGAGATATTCAAACATTTCCAGATTGCCAATTGCCGATGCATTATCGAATGCGGTAACAACATCACCATCTTCATAATCATAAGCAAATTCATCACATAGCGGTGATCCATTATATATTTGTACAAAGAATTTTAATATTCTTAAATTATTGGAAAGTGGGGCATTGACTAGTGCACATCCAATATCAAACGGAAATCCAGTATGCCGATATAGAAGATAGGAGGCAATATCCAGTCTACCAAGGACTGTTGCATCGAGAAGGAGGGAATTTAAATTATATGTATAGTTTCTAACAATATGGAAATAGCTCATAAGATACTGGATCATTTCCCAACTACTCTGTCCACGAATCGCACTTTCGAAAATCCTTGAGATTTCATGATATAATAGCATTCCATTTGTTTCCAAAAACTTGTTTGATTTGTTTAAACTAAGTTTCAAAAGATCAAAATAATTATGACCTGCCAGGACATGCGGTGAATCTATCAGATCACACCATCGATATACAACGTCACTATGTATGATGGTTCTATATTTTCTTAGACAATGAACATGATAGAATATTTTGTTATTTAATACATAATTTTGGAAAACCTTTAGAAATATTTCCTTTCTCATATTTTATAAGTTTTGGATATTAAATACTACAACAACAATAATAAATATAGATTATTATACAATGATTATTATATGTAGATATAAGATTTCTGTATTTCTTGGTATTGATGATGGTGATTGTTTTGATTTAAAGATAGATATTTAATAATATGGATTAATTGGAATTAATATTAATATTGGAAATAATTTTTAAATATATTATTATAATATAATAATTCCTAAATTACATTTTGGTTTGATTATAATTTATTGAATCAAGTATAATTAGGAACTGTTATAGAATCAACAGATAGTTTAGTTTTCGACCAGACAACTCTCCATATTTAGGTGTGTATAATAGATTGATTTTGTTTTGACCAAGCTAACTTGTATACTTAGCACACCACCTTTGATCAAAAATGTTTAAACCACAACCAAAAGTGTTCAATGAAGAATAATTGAAGTAAAGTAAATTCATTTCAATCAATCAATTAATATTAATAATAGTAATATTGTTATCAATATTTTTTAGAAGGTAGGTAAATTTAAATTATCAATATTACAAGTGACATTTAATTAATGTTTACTTTCATCCTCTTAAAGAAGAATATTATATATTAGAATATATATCATATGCTTTTGCTTTTTAAACCACTTTGTTGCAAAATATTAATATTAGTATTAATATCAAAAAGTGAACAGGCGTAAAATTGATTGATTGACTAGGTGTTGTATTGTTATTGTTGTTATTAAATAATTATATTGTTATTAATTTCCATATAGTTGTTGTTGTTGTTGTTGTGATATACTCTCAGCTGATAGATCAATAAACATTTGTCTTTTTTTTGTTTTGTTTAATATTCACTTAATAGCCACTACCCAAAGATTAGATATTGATCTCTTTTTGCACTTAACTCAATTCTGAACATTCTTCGTTACCTGCATATATACTGGTATCAGGTGTGGTGTGTTTGTAGAGATAATGTCTAAGTCTGCTTTGAGTTGCAAAACATTAATGAAAAAAGGAAAATTCCAATTGTTTTTGCAGTGTTGGTGGTTTTGGTGATTAAGATTTGAATGATCAATATTCACTAAAATCTACTCATTGGGTAGGACACACAATAGTGTAGATTCATTTGCTTTTTGTTGTTATTTTTGATTATGTTTAATTATATTTTGAAGTTGCTTCCTTTCCTTGTTTGTAAGTGATTTCAATGATAGTATTGTAGATATATATTATAACCTGATCAACTCTGAAACCAAACCCACTGCCCAGCAGCACAACAACACCACACACATGCTCACACACTCCTTTAGTTTAGATTTAGTAGTTTTCTCTCAAAACAAAAATTTATTAATTTATTATTTAAACCAATTATGATTGATTTTGTTTTTTTGGGTGTTTGGTGCGTGTGAGATGTTAGATGATGATGGGTGGTGTGTGTGTTGATTGGGAAAGTTTGACAATGATCATTTACAACTTTGATTTTCATATGCTGTTTATTAATTAGCACACTCAATTCAATCAAACCCTCACACTTAAAGTGCTTTTAATATCAATAAACAATTAACTGTTATGATCTCACTCCACCAACAACAACAACCATTACATTGTTATATTGATCATTATAAGTATGTTGGTGTGTGTTGTTGGTTGGTGTGATTATGGTGTTGTTGGTGTTGAAGTGATTTTTGTTGTCAAATCAAAACAATACTTCTCTACATATTGCTTACTTGCATCAACAAAACAAAACCAACAACAACAACAAACAGCAAACCAATTCTTTTTAATAAAATTTAAACTAATTTAACACCTGTAACATTATGTATATGTTTGGCAATGGATTCAATAAGCTCATTGAATATTCAAGTGTTGAGCCTATTGTTCTTTCTAATTATTCTTCGCCTGACTCAAAATTATCCTCAGAGAGCACTGTTGGAATTCTTCCAGATAGGATGGGCAGTGTTGACTTGTCCTCCAACTGTCTCATATCCTAACATCCATGGCTACCTCAATATCCAATTTTAACGACCCCTGCAACCAGCAGACCAGCGACGACAATTCTTTTCCAATGATTCTCCTGTACGATCCCGCAAAGAAATTGACTTTGGTAATATAGTCCGAAAAGTCAATAAATTTCTTGGCAGAGGCGACACCTACTGGAAAAAAAGTATGTAATTAAAAATGGTGGCCACTTGGTTTCAAACTCTAATGCATTTTCAATCTAGCTCTTAACAGCAACCTATCAATTCCAAGGGGAATATATTTTTAGGTGTTTGTCAATCCAAAAATGATATGACTGAAACATTTCTCTATGGTGTTGCTCTTGGCAAATATCTTTTGGAGCTTTTCCCAGGATCCTATTCTATGGTAATTATATAATTAGATATCAATTTATTTCTTTGTATATTAATCTATAATTATATTCTACTTTCTTAGAGTTCTGGAGATAGAGATAAATATTTGTAAGTATTCCATTAATTAATAATATTATTATTTGAAATAGTCAAACTAATATTAGTAATACTTAGATTACTTTATAATTTTTTCAAACAATCGTTTGACTATTACTTCCCAACTCATTTGAAAGCATCTTCAAATAGTTTATCGCCTACTAAATCACTTTCGCCACCTTTAAGTAGCAGTGGTGGAAGTAACGATAGTATTGATAACGATGACTTTGTCCCAAATTCCGATCCAATTCCAAACTTCTACAAAAAGAAAAAGATCAAAGATAGATCCAGATAATGTTATTTGTTCCATTTGTAGAGTCACTAAATCCCCAGAGTGGAGGTTGGATCAGAGTGGGAATCGGGTTGCAATCGCTGTGGTCTTCGAGAAGGGCGTCCCAAGAGACAAGCACAAAAGTCAAAAGAGAAGCATTCCATTCTGAATGTCCTGAATGGTTCCAACCCCTGACGAATCACCAGCGAAAGCCAAACCAAGAAAGCCAAGACTTAAAAAGTTAAAATCTTCCGACACACGAGTCCGATTCCCGATTATGTATCTCCGCCGCTTCCTATGGCCTCATCGCCGATGTCATCTTCACCTACAGCATCGTCAACATCCTCGTCACTGTCAACTCCACTCCAATCGTCCTCATCGTCTGCAATCAGCATGCGAGGCTCCTCTGAGAGGATGGAGCCCGTCAACCTCAATGCTTCCTATGACGACTATGAGTTTGAAGAAGACGAAGACGATTATGGAGGTAAGCTACATAAATACCGACAACAACCAATATCTAATCAATGAGCCGATTCCATATCAAAAACTATATGAATCAACTCACTGATCATAATTACTATTTCCAACAGCCTCCACAACAAACACCTACGATTCAGCCTGATTTGTTTGTTTTTAAACGAACAACATCAACAGCCCTTCTTTTCTCCACAACTATTCCACCTTGGTGATGATCATAGCACTCCCTATCACGCAAAGCACATGACGCGTCCACTTCCATACCAACATCACAACAACAACAGTTGTTTATCAGCAACAACAACAGAATGTTCCTGTCGTCGACAACTTAGCTTTGTCACCTCACAACAGCAGTTTTTCCACCAACAACAACAACAACTCACCATCCAATGCACACCTATTTTAACTCTAATTTAAACATCAACCACTCCTAATAAAACAAGTTTAAACTTCCAAGTTTCACAAACAAAATGAAAAGATTGCAAGGAATAATAAAGAGAAAGTCTGACATTTATTAGAATTAATTATAATTTGATTTTTTAAAAACATGTGGAATTCCAAATTTTTTCTTCATTTGCATAAGCAATGTTTCATTTATGCCATACAGTAGTTATAAATAAAATGTTGCTTAAGAATGACATTTATATTATAAAGTCAATTATAACTTTGTTTACATAGATTATAATTATAGAAGAAAGAAATCATGGCAAACATTGAACCCAATATGAATCATGCTTATAGAGAACAGTTGGAAAGAGAGGCACAATATTTAGAGAATGCTCAGATCATTTCGGCTTCCTCGAATACATTTGAATATGAAGAAGAGGAATGCCCAGAAAAGAGAAAAAAGTAAAAGCTAAACCTCCAAAGTCTGAGGATGAGCATGTTTTAGATGATAAGAAATCAAGATTGCCTTCATCTGAAGAGATTTATAATAGAATAAAGGTATGATTAACCATATCATGGTGCACCTTTGATTGCAATTAATCTTAATACTTTCATTTTGTTGATCAAACAATAGTGGAGTGCTTCAATGTCATTCAATGTAGATGATTCTCAATAGTTTATGAGGATAGATTCATCGGTTTGATAGAGGTAATCTTTAGCAAGTTTGAATTGGGCGCAATTCCATTACACAGGGTGAAATCATTTAAATACAAAAACAATTTGATTTGGGATAGAACAACAAGGTTCATTAATTTTCCAGAGGATTTTGATGATGATGATGGTGAAAACGATAACTCTAACTAACTAACCTGCCACTCAGATGTATCAGTTATATTTTGTGATCAACTTTTTCATCGCCTCAATAACCAGTAACAACAACCACAATAATAATAAATTATTTCACCATCTAAATAATTATTTAGACAGATAAAACAAGTAGATAAATTTCATATTCCTATCAATTGCTACACATATGATTATATTATTATTATTATAATATTGTTGTTATAATTCATATTTTTCTATTATTTTCATCAGTGTGGTTAATAATATCAAATGAACACAAACAATCTACCTCTCTCTCTCTCGTTTAAATTATTTACCAACAACCAGAGATACAATAATGAATATTATATTATTATTATTTGTGGGTGAGGTTTTAAGAATAATGTGGTATTTGTGGTGTTGTTTTGGATGATATTTTATAAATATGTATAAATATGGTTAGTTTTTAAATATTAAGAATGAAATACCACTTCATGTCCGTATGTTCTCTCTTTGGTTGCCACTATTTGATTAAGATTTTAAAACAATTAACATACAAATATTTGACATCAAGCAAATAAATTTAGAATAGATCCCAAGCACACCTCCTCATTATAAATTCAACTTTGCATATCAATTATAATAATAATCACATTATATTATATTATATTATATTATTATTATCATTAATATATAACCCATTGTTATTTATTATTTATTTAAATTACAATAGAATATAATTAGTAGTTTATAAAACTATTTAATTAAATAAATATCATCTTCTATCAGCATCGTATCTATCTTTATTATTTGTATTTTAGTTGTTGTTTTTGTTGTTGTTGTTTTTTAATATTATCCAATACCACTTACACACTGCCACCACCACTACCACTATTATTTCTACACATTTTCAAAGTTAATTTATAATTTATCTGACTTTGTTTTTCTTTCTTTAATAAATATCTGTATCTAATTGTATTCAAAATCACAATATTATTTTAAATACAATTGTCTATGTTTTATTGTTTGACGTTTGGCATTTAAAGATTAAAAGTATATTGCGTATTGTTTTAGCTATTTATTTAGTTAATTTATATCTTCTCTCAAGAATAATCGAGAATAATATTAAGGATCAATCATAAATTTTTACTCAACAATGTAAATCATTGTTGATTACATCAGATATCAAATAAATATTAACTTTTGTTTCAATTAGTTTATTATTGTACAATATTTATTTTAATAGAGAAAAACAAAAAACATTTTACCAAAAATCAATATCTACAGGTATTAGTTTCATTTGTATTTTTATAAACTATCATCATTACAGACAATGGAAACTAATGATAATAAAGAGGCTACTGCTGCTGCTTCTATACAACCAAATAGTAGAGGATCAACTCCAATACATTCACCAAAGATTCTATCAAAAATATATAACATAACACCACCTATTTCACCTAGAGTCTTAATAAATAAATCCCCTTTATCAAGTGGAAAGAAATAAATATAGAAAATTCACCATCTGCCATTTTGGTAGGACAAACAGCATCGAACAACCACCAAACTCAAAATCCCTTTTCAAAGTACAAAACCAATACACTATCAACCAAACCTGATATCAATCCCATTAGATGATTTCGATAACTCCGACTACAGAATACCAACTCAACGTGAAATAGCAAGAAATAGTTTCGTAAAACCTAAAATGAGTCTTCCAATTCCATTCATATAAATATTTCATCCATTCAGCAACTTCCACCATCATCCAACCAATAGCGAAAACAGAATAATGAAGAGGTACCAAACAATACACCAGAAAATGAAACCACTGCTACAGAGGAACAAAGAGCACAAGAGATCGCACCTGAAATGATAAGAATATCATTATTTTCAAATTTTACAAGACTCAATACAGCATGGGCATTTTTTTGGTATCAGTTAATTTTAAAACTATAATTATGTTTATAGTTGGTTTTATGAAAGAAAGAGAAACCATTATTTTTTCTGGAATTATTACAAGCCCCTATTGGTTTCATTATTATCAATCCTTCCATACATTTGGCATACCAGAAGATCAAGAAGACAATTGGAATCTATTAACAGCAGAGCCACCTCCCCCTCCAGATCCTTCACAATACATCAAAAGCTAGAGGAGATTTCAATAGATATACAATCATCACCAACGATTGGTGAAGTTCTACAAAAAGATGAATAGAAGAAATTTTACCAAAATGTAAAAGCTTAATAAATTTTCTTTAATATACAAATTACACATCATTTTATTGTACTTGTGTTTTCTTTAATTTATCAAATTTGGACATCATAATAAGTTTGATAAACTCTTTTCTTCTTCTTAAGATAAAATACTCCAACAAATGGCTAGTGCAATTAAAATGACTCCACCAACACAGGAAATTAAAATAATCCACCATATTTTTGATTTCTCTCCACACTCTTTGATATCTGGTTGGACGCAAGAGTGAAAAATCTGGATCTATTTCACATAGATTACATTGTGGCATTTCCACTGCTATAAATACTCTTCCATTTTTGTGTTTGGTTAACTAAAATATTTCTTTGAATATGCGATTCGACCGTCAGACATAGATCTATCTAAGAAATTGCCATAAAAAGCGATACCATCCTTGATAAACTTTCAAGTATTTAATGGAACTATCTAGTTGATTTGATCCAATTGATTTAGAATCAATATTACAGTC
>RCNN01000270.1:0-38586 GCA_003667245.1 Heterostelium multicystogenum
GACATCATTATTATTATTAATTAACAACCATCATACTATACTTTGATCAAAGACTTTTCAAAGGAGAATCAGATCTGAAAAAAAAAAAATATTTCTGAAAATTTCTTGAAGAAATCATGATTTTTGTAGACTACTATTCCGTCTTTGCATTAGACTCCATATGTATATTATTTTATTATTTAGAATATGGTTGGAACTATTAATAGGAAATATATTGAACTTAAATTATTTGTAATAGTTCAAGCTTATAATATATATATATAATTTAAAAAAAGTTGAAATGAAATCCAATAATTTTCGGTGATTTAATAATTTGTTGATGGTTTGATGGATTCTACTTGATTAGGTGAAAGAATGTAACATTGACATGATTTAATTTATCACAGGATGTTGTTGGTGATTCACCATTATTCGACGATAGATGAAGTTTTCCACAACAAAAATTTTAAAAATTTTTAGCATTGTGTTTTCACCTTTATCTTGGCGAATAAAGAAATTTAATTTTGGTGTTTTTGTTTTCTTCAGTTGCAATTCAACTACCAACTCAACTCATGTATTCCTTTGTTTTTCAACAACTCCATTTTTATGATTTTTGAAAAAAATTTGAAAACAAAAGAAAAAGATAAGTATAACCCTTATCTAACCTCCTTCCTCAGCAATAACAACAGCTATCACTGACCAAACAAGCAACTCATCAGTCAGTCACCATTTATTACTTTACCATATTATATAGTAATAACATTACAAGTATAGTTTAGTGTCATAGAATAATATATTATTGTAATATTACAGTTAGTTTAGTTTTAGTTTCAATATCAAAGTTAATTAGAAGAGAGGAAATAGAGTAGAAGAAAAGAGATATTAAAGATTTTAATTTGATTTAAATACATACATAATAATCTTAAGAGATGATTGATAGATTATAATTAATCAAAATCAAAATCACTAAAAACTACAGTACCATTAAACAACAGTAATATAATATTATATAATCACTTGTTTATCAATCCATCATCACACTATCTATTTATAAAGATTATAAACAAACAAACAAATAAATAACAAACACACACACCACACAACTACGTTTACACCCATTTATAAATCATAAATTTTTAACCTACTACTAACCAACTGACCAAAAACAATCAAATCAATCAATCAATCAATCAAACTATTAAAAAAAACAAAATACAAATAAATAATAAAAGAGTAAAAGTTTTTATCTACTTTATTGGTTGATAATCACTTATTCAAAAAGCAAAAGCGGCTGAACGAGCAGGAACAAGATAGGAAGGATAGGATCATCGCAGATACAGCAAACGATCCAGCAACTAGCACAATGACAAACTCTACAGGTTGTGAGGGTGGATGTGGATTCTGCTCATCGATACTTTCAAAGAGTTTCAGTTTCGACGATGACGGAACATCGATTGTGTTCAATGTTGTCATCGATGCAATTGCTGTCGGATACATTTTCTCTGCGCTCTATCTGCTGTTTAGAATACAGCGGTCCTACACATACCTGCAGCAGTCGTCAACGCAGCTGACCAGCAGTGGTTCCACTATTCCCATGCGCACAATGAGTGGCACCATCAGCGACCCCAAAAAGACCGACTCAAAAACATAGCTATCAACATGTCAAACGAATCGCAACTGCTGTTTGACAAAAACATGCGTATCACGATCAATCAACCAAAGATCATTGCATCTACCTACTTTAGACATTTACTCTTTGTCATTATCTGGCTCTCTGTTATGGGTCTAATCCTTATGCTGATGCCACCTTGGTCTGGTGTCCTCTATCCTACACTCATCATCGTCGTTGGTAGCGGTCAAATCATAACTGACAACTGGATTCTGGTTTTTCTAAGTGGCAAAGGCCGATGATAAATTTGCATCGCGATGTGCATTCTTCCTTTGCACACTCTTGTATCTCATCATCACATCTACCTCACTGGCTTCAACATTGGACAGTCCATTGTGTAAGTCGCCTCAACAATGCCAGCTGTTCCTCTTTCAGGATCCCTATACCAGACTTGGAATGCACGCAGTCTATACAGTGGTCTACGGTGTTCTATTATTCCTCTCGGTAAGAGGCAAGATGGTACGACCTACCGCAAGAATATGGATTACATTCCTTCTTATCGAATACTTTGTATCATCGCTTGGATCTTTCTTGAAAATATTACACGTCGACTTTGCAGATTGGTAAATATGAAGTCATTCAGAATCAAAAACAGATAAGAATAATTCACTAACACTCGACTTCCAAATCAATAGTTTGCTTAGTCTTTCATCAGTTACTTATGCATTTTTATATGGACCATTATTATTTAGAACATGTGGAAATGATACAAATCTTCTTAGAGCTAGAAGTGAATTTGAAACCACTCTTGAATAATTTCCGTAAGTAGAGGAATGAACAACAGAATGGAATCCGTATCAGCTAATTAAATAACTATCAATTCTATAGAGGAATACCAGAATTTATTTGGAAGTGGCGATTCGATTACCTCTAGCGACGGAACTAATGCTTTACAACTAGCAGCTTTCAATATTAAGTACTCAGAGTTTAAGTTTGGAGAGGGTTATTGGTGGCGGATATTTTGGAGAAGTCAAGAAAGCAATTTGGAAAGGAGCAATGGTAGCCGTCAAGGTTTTACACCGTAACTCCTATAGAAATACAGATAATATAGATGATAATGTATTTTTTAAGGAGGTAGCTATCCTCAGTATTCTCAGACATCCAAATGTATTGCAGTTCCTTGGTGTTTGTGCCGAGCAAGATAAAAACTGTATCGTAACCGAATACATGGGTGGTGGAAGTTTGGATCGTCTACTTTCCGATCGTTATTTCCTATTTTTGAATCATCCTGAATTTGCATGGCGTATTGCCCTTGATATTGCAAAGGGAATGTTTTTATCTACACGACTGGAAACCCAATCCAATCCTCCATCGTGATCTTTCCACCAAGAACATCTTGCTTGATGAAACCTTCTCGATAGCAAAAGTTGCCGACTTTGGTTTATCACGTGAACAAGGTTTTGAAAATGACAGCATCAGTTGGATACCTGCCATTCCAAGCACCAGAAGTGTTTATTGGAGAACTGTACACACCAAAAGCCGACGTTTACTCATTTGGTATTCTTCTATGGTGTATCATCACTGGCGAACAACCAACCGGAGACCTACCACCATTGAAAATGGCACACATGGCTGCCTACGAGAACTACCGTCCACCTCTTCCAGATCTGAAGATCCAGATGTGGGCGCCTCTTGTCAACCTGATACAGATGTGTTGGAAACCAAATCCCGAGGAGCGTCCAACATTTGCATTCGTGCTTGATTTCCTGGAAGCCAACATGCCTTCAGAGGCTAGCACATTCTTCCAACGCGCATCACTCACCCCAGCCAACGGAAACTCCACAAGATCTGCATCACTTGCCATGAGTGTGGCACTTGACACTACATCATCATCAGACGACGATGATATTTTCAACAGAAACGAATTCCACTACATAGGTGACTAAATCAACAAGTATTCACCACCATTTTCCGAAATGGCGATACCAACACCCCTAACAAACAAAAAAGACAACAATCGATCGATCTTGTTTATACATGTATATCTTTTTTCAACATATATTTTGTTACTTTTTGTTTAATTCCAACCATTTTTTTTATCATCAATAGCTTGGTACAACTCAAGACAATGAAAGTATCCAAATCATTATAATCAATTAGTAATACCTATTTTTTTGTAAAACAATGTAAGTAACTGTACAGTAAATTACCTGACAGTTATGGTTAATCAAAAACTAACATCAATCATATAAATTCATAGGAATATTTTATAGTATGAAATATTTAAATTATTAGATGTTATACATATTGGATGGAACATCTAAACTCCCCTGGAGTATTAGATTCCAAACAAATTGGACAGCCATTTTCAATGAAATCAATAAACATCATCCAAAAAAATGGTGAAGATATTTTCAACATTAAAAATTAGCGCCTTTCTTTGGTTTTCAAATCATAAATCAATCAAACTGCAAATGAAATGTATTTTCTTTGGAGATTTGCACTTGGGATTGCAAAAATGTGAGATGTACCAATAATTTCTTTAAAATGGATATAAATGGAATACAGAAGCTTTTACTTATAAACAATAAAAATGAACAGATCAATAACAACCAACTGTGACTGGCTGACAGACTAATAACTGACTACTACCACTGTTTTCCTCACTTCTCAATCCAACTTTTCAGTCAATAATCAAAGTAGACTACCACTACTACTACTATTATTGATTATTTGTAGTGTGTCTCGATCGAGTGAGTGCTGCTTGACTAGTTAGTCAGTTTTGAGATGGTATGCAGGGTGGTGTTTCAATTTAGTCTGTCTGATTTGTTTTGATTTGATGGTTATTATTAATGTTATTATTAATATTAAATATTATTTTTTTGATTTGATTTGATTTTGGTTTATCACCCTACCCATTGTCATCACACATAAAGTCAAAAACACAAACTAAATTTGTCAAAAATAATTTGAATTTTTTCTGTACATTAACCCAACCCAAATACTATGGGATTGGGTAAATAATTTTGCATATTTTTTCATATAAACTTCCTCTTCACATCACATACTCAATCAACCCACACAGCCGAAAGCCATATTCACCCAATTTTTAGTCGATTATAAATAAACAAAAAATGAAATAAAAAAAACATTATTCAAAATAAAAAAATCAAATTTCAACCAACGTTAAGCTTTCTCTCTCTTTCAAAAAGCACATTATTATTTTTCATTTCACTAAACCAAACAAAGAATTATCTTTTCTTTCTTTATATAATATAAATCTCATAATATAAAATGGTAAATACTACTTACTTCTGCTTTGTCTGCTAATGGAACAAACAACAAACAACAAATAACAACCAACAACACCTTAAATATCTGAGCAATTTGTGGAGTTCCTTGTTAGAGTTCACTCTATTATTTCACCAATTGCGAAACAGATTACTTGATTACCAATATGGAAACTAATTGACTGCTGAATTGGTGTGGAAGGTGTTGGCTTTGATGTTTATGTTCATTACTGATCGATCCCAAACAACAAATATTAATATGATTCTTCTATATAACAGTCTTCTGGTGTTCAAACTGATGCTTCATGTGTTCCAACTTACAACGATTTGAAGTTGGGTCGTAAATATTCTGCCATTTTCTACAAAATGAACGATAACAACACCGCCATCGTTGTAGAGAAGACTCTCCCAGCAGGTACCCCATTCGAAGAAATCTTGACTCACTTACCAGCTAAAGAATGCAGATACGTTGTTGTCGATTTCGCCTACCATGAGGAAGGTGCTGACAAGAACAGAATTTGCTTCGTTTCATGGTGCCCAGACACAGCCCCAACCAAGGGTAAGATGCTTTACACCTCCTCAAAGGACTCACTCCGTAAGGCTTTGGTCGGTATCCAAACCGAAATCCAAGGTACTGATATGTCTGAAGTCCAAGCCTCTGAATTCAAGGCTAAGATCTCCAAGGTTTAAACATGTATTTGTAAAATAAATACCTATAGTTTGTTATGTAACAATAATTTAAATAATATTATTTACCAAAATTCAATTGATTATTTATTTGATCACTCAATTTTATCTGATTTTACATTATTTTTTTTTCAGATTTTTTTAAAAAAATAGAGATATTTGATTTAAAAAGTTACATTTTATTTCTTGAGCATATTTCTTACGAATGGTTCGTAGTTGATTGCACCATCACCTGATCCCACTGCTTGCTTCAACATCTCCTCTACCTGGTCTTCATTCAATCTTTCACCTAAATTTGTTAAAATGTGTCTAAGATCAGAGGCACCAACCAATCCTTTACCATCCTATTAATTTGAATTGATGAATGATATTAATATTTATAACTACACCACTTTAACAAACATGAGAATGAACACATACCTTATCGAAAACCTTGAATGCATCAATAATTTCTTTTTCATCGAAATCATCTACGACCTTCTTTCCAAGATAGTTAAACAATCCATCCACTGTCATTTGTCCATTGGCTAAGATATTTAAAGATTGGAAATGATATCATTAATATTATTGGAGAGTCCTGTACTTTCGTAAATCCATAATCACTACATACATCCAAACTCTCTGAGAATGTCAGAAATATCTGACAGTGTTGGATTTTGACCAAGCCATCTCAAAGCACTGGCCAACTCTGCAGATTCAAGTCTACCATCTTTATTTGAATCGTGTAGAGTGAAAGCTTCTCTAAACTCTGATTGTGCTTCTTCATTCAATTTTGTCGACTACATTTATAAATACACCATAAGCATAGGTCATTAGTTTAACTTTAAATTTCCAAATCAAAACTATCTCTATGCTTGTAGGTGGTACATACCATAGTTTATTTTTACACAGATTCTAAAATTACAATACACTTAATAAATACTTTTGAAAGTTACGTAAGTTTGTTATTTCTACGTTGTAGTAGTTTGATTGATTCAAGTCAATAGATGTAGATAATAGAGTACAGCTAGCAAGGTAAGTTAGTTTATAAAGATAGATATGATTAATTAATCAATCTTGAATGTAAAACTTGAGTGTCAAGGCAACACACCTAAAGTTCCTAAATAAATGGTTGATTTTTAAAAAACAAACCACTCAAACCCAAAGAAATTATTTGAAAACACCATTCAGTTTTTTGATCACCAACAAAGACGTCCTTCTGACACACTGATTTTATCAGAATATTACTTAACATAACACACAATCAACGAGTCGATGCTTTATTAATCTTAATCTAGATTTTCATTGCATATTAATATTAGCCTAATATAGAAAAGTAATCAATATTAGTAAAAGAGTGAACATTCATTTATTCACTTTAACTTTGATATAAATCGCGATAACAATCATATATATACTTATACAGAGTTAACAAAATAATGTCATTAAAGATATATTGGGATAGAATAAACAATGAAAAACAATCGAATAAAGCAAAAGATTATTTGAATAGAATTTTTGCTAGTACAGATAAACCAGATATCATCGGTAAATTTGAAATTACAAGTCTATCACTTGGATCTAAGCCACCCAGTTTCGAGATCATCAGTATCGCAGACCCAGATGTACAGATATTGACACCTGCACCCAACTCAAACTCGATAGAGGCTCGAGTCAAGTTTTCTTATGATGGTGATGCTTACTTTATGTTGGAGGCGGAGCTACTTGTAAATACACCAACACCAAAGTTTATCATATTCCCCATATCTATTAAAGTTTCAAGTCCACACATCTCAGGTAGCTATTCATTTCTGTTTTCTGCGGAGCTATAGCTGTCAATCATCTAACACATGGTTTCGTCTACTTTAGGTATTGCATCTGTGATTTATGATGAGCAGAACGTTTGTTTTTGTTTGTTGCCATCTGGCAATGTTGAAGACGATCTAAAAGGACCAATGAAAGATTTGAAAGTAGAGGCTCAGGTTGGAGATACTGAGCAGCATGTATTGATGGATTTAGACAAGCTTATCAATTTTGTTAAGGACGAGCTCAGAGAGATTATAGCTAAGCGTATTGTTTATCCAAATAGAATAACAATTTCACTGAAAGATGCATTGTAAATAAAATATATATAAATAAGTTGGGAGTCTTGACTGTGCTCAGAACGATATCATTACACAACAAAATCCAATAGCTAAATAGCTGGCTGCTCATATGAATATTAACACATCCCACAATCTCATTCAAAATAAGATTTTCTAGCATACAAATTCGTCCCAAATATAAACAAAATCACATGTGACATTACTTATAAATACCTCAGTGTAACTCAAGTTTGTTGTTATTGTGTTTAAATTTAACTGTAAAAGATTACTTCTTAACCCTTTTAAATTCAAACACAACACAGATCAAAGTGGTTTATTATATTTTTGTAGGTGATCGTTCACATTTATATAGGTGGATCAATTAGATATAAACAACAAACACATATAATTAAAGATGATGCCAAACAACTTCCAATATGCTTTTATCGACTGAGTTAATTTTATTTTAAATAAATGAATATATACCATTCCATTTAATACATTTAAGTTAATTTAATTTTAATTAATTAATTATACTTCTACATTGTTGTTATAATAAAAGTTTATTATTATTTCAATCATATATAAAAGTTTTATTGGGAAATAGAGTCTAATTTATCAATGGAAAGCATTGAAAAGAAAGAATACCATAGTTCAACAATTCCTATTATTGATATTGGTGGTCTGGAAGATGAAGCTGATTATGCCGCTTGGGAGAGAATTTCCAACCAAATCGATCATGCTTCAATAAAATATGGTTTCTTTTACATTAAAAACCATGGAATCCCAATGCAAATGTTGGACCAAGTCACTCAGGGAGTTAAGGATTTTTTTAATATGGACCTGAAGGATAAGCTTGAGGTGGAAATCTCAAAGAGTATTAACCACGAGGATATGGCTGTGTATACTCAGAGCAATTGGATCCAGATATGAAAGCAGACAGAAAGGAAACATTTTCCATGGGTATAGACATGCCCCTTGATCACCCCAGTGGAAGAGACGGATTGAATGGTCCGAATCAATACCCAAGTAAACTTGGAAAAAAGTGGGCGAATTTGATGGAATCTTATTTCTATCAATCTTTTAAATGTCTCTCTAAAGCTATTACGTGCAATATCCTTTAAATTAGGAGCTCCTTTGGACTACTTCAATAGTAGATATAAAGATACTGTTACTTCTCTTCGTTTGATACATTATCCTCCAGTTCAACATAGACAAGCTAAAATTTATGACAAGGATGTATCACCTGGTTGTGGTGCACATACCGACTATGGATGTATTAGCTTACTTTATCAAGATATAGCTGGTCTGCAAATTGAAAGCGAAGGAAAATGGATTGATGCTCCACCTATACCCGGAACATTTGTAGTCAATATTGGGGATATGCTTCAACGATGGAGTAATAATAGATATAAATCGACTCTTCACAGAGTCCTCAGTCCAATCAAAAATGATAGATATGTTTTTGCATTGTTCTCGGAACCAGGTACCGAAGTTATGGTTGAATGTCTTCCTGGATGTGATACCCCAGAAAATCCATGGAAATTTGAACCAATAACCACCGGAGATTATTTAAGATCTAGATTCTATGACACCTATTCATACAGAAGAGAGAAAGAAAAAGATAATAACTGATAAGATATCAAAAGAAATACAATTTACTAGTTAGAATATTCATATGAAAATAATATAAACAGTTTATTACTTAAGATATTAGATTGATCAAAAAGGTTACTTTAAAACCGTTCATTTCAAGAGAAATATAATTGAAGAGATTCCTAAGTAATAAGAGGTTTGCCCATTATTTTATTTTATTAATGATAAACAAGTTGAGCTAAAATTATAATTGTTTGTATTATTTGAATATGTGGATTCAATTTACTAATATTACAATATCCTGGTGATCAATCGATGGGCGGGGATAACATCATCAGATGTTGACAACTCAGCATAGAGTTCAAAATAGGTGGTTTTAGGAGATAAAATATCTATGATACAGAAGTTTGTAAAAATCATGGTTCCTATGACTGCCCATTTTTTTGGGGTTTGATGTAAAAACCAAAATCAAACTCTTGAGTTAAACTTTTTTTCGAAACTGTTTGGTGATTTAGGGATCATAGATTTGTGAATTTTAAGGGTTGCGAAAAAAAAGTTGCAAAAAAATCTTTTACTTTTTTTTTCTTGATTATTTTGTTCATTTATTGATGATATTTTTTTGGATTAATTTTTGTCATCGCTTCACTGTTTTGTTTATCGTCAACCAACATCCTCTGCCTCTTTATAAATTGGCTCCTACGCACCACTCACACACACAACCAAATACACACTTTCTTTCTTTATTGTATATTAATTTATATTCATTTGTATATGTTAAATATATTATATCATCAGTCAAAAGTAACTTATTAGTTTATAGTTGTTTTGATACATCACAACTATTATCTATATTTTCAATCATATAATCTTTTCATATTTCCATAGAAATATTATTAGTTGGGTGAGACTACTCAATTTAATTTTATTTTCGGTTTGCCTTTAATAAAGATCTTTAGATTCCGTCATCCAACTGTTCTTCACGTCCAATACGCCAGTATAATTATATAATATCATGGACTTCTATGACAGCGATGCCACCATCCAAGAGATAGAAGATGATAACACAGTGCCTGTTATACATAGTAGTAAAATTGGCTCCTCTTTTTCCAGTAGCACCAACAACAACAATAATAATAATAATTTTGTAAATAGTCGATCCTCTTTAAATAACATATCAATAGAAACAAATGATATCCAAAACGATCCACCTTTAATACTACATTTCTGTAAAATGCATGGCTGTGGCAATGATTTCGTTATTTTTCATGTTGACTCTCTCAGAAGTGAGCTAACGGGTCAGTCTATATTGCCATCGCTCTCCGACCTACAGCTGATTGCTAGATATCTTTGCGATCGTACAAGTGGTGTTGGAGGCAATCAACTTTTAGTAATCACACCACCACCTCCCCAGAGTGATGCACAATACCAAATGCTTATATTCAACTCCGACGGTAGCATGGCTGAGAACAGCGGCAATGGAATCCGTTGTCTTTCGAAATTTATCATTGACTATCAGATTCCACCATATAATGGCAGTCGAGATCACATTTTATGCTCCTCGCCACTTGGTTCTTCTCCATCACACAGACAACTTCATCCATCACACCACTGCTATTCAGCATCTGGGCCACTTGTGCCATTCTTTACTCGATGCGAAGGTAGCAATCCATATCAACGTCTAGTGACCGGACAGCCTCTATTCCTCTCAATCAATACCATAGCTGGTGTTATGCAATGCTGTCCATTGCCTGCTCATCCACAAAATAATTCTAGAACGCTTTGGGTCAAGGTCTGTATGGGTAGACCAAAGGTCGTCAACACAGTCGAACCAGTAACCAATCCAACTATCCCCAAGCATGTAAATATCTCCGCACTAAGTCACGCCGAACAATGTCAGTTGCTCATGGAGCAGCAAAGACAACAACAAGAAAGACAGCAACCAAAGCTTCTTTCAATTAAATCGAACCAAGAAGACTTTTGTAAAATGTTACCTTTCAAAGGCCACCACATCAATGCTACGCTGGTCAGCATGGGCAATCCCCATTGTGTTGTCTATCTCGAGAATGTCCAGGACTTCCCAATGGATTACTATGGTGAGGTCATCGAGACTCATCCAATCTTCCCGACAAGACCAATGTAGAGTTTGTAGAGGTCATAGCAAGCAACCAAGTTAGAGCACGTGTTTGGCAGCGTGGATGTGGAACTACTAATGCTTGCGGCACAGGAGCATGTGCCATCGTTGTAGCTGGTGTTCTTCGAGGAAAAACCGACAGAAAAACCACAGTCCACATGGACGGTGGAAGTCTTGAAAGTCGAATGGAGAAGTGAAGATGAATATGTCTACCATAGTGGACCATCGACTACCACTTTCCAAGGCACTGTCAGATTTTCCTTTCCGAATTACATTAATTTATTATGCACCTCCATTCAATATTTTGTTTAAAAACACATTTATCCCTACATACATTTATATACCTACTATTCTTAAAATCACAAATACCTCTCAATTGAGGTCTTCAACCTACTTTAGCCTATCCACTTATTTTTTTATCAACCAGTTTGTTTTTCCTCCTACAATCCCATCATTTTTCTCCAAAAACTACAAAGAACAATATTTCTGCATAAACCACTCCACTTTCCACCAAATCAATCATGACAATGTAGCATTTTACTTAGTCTTTCATTCGGTCAGATCTGATTCAAACATAATTGTATTTAATTATTCAAATACCCTAAATAAAATTACTAAATGTTAACATTGTTTATTTCCTTTTTTTAAGGTCTTCAACAAAACATTTATTCCTTAGCCCAACTTTACATCAATTAATTTATATTTATTATTAAACAATGACTTATTATAATCATAATATTCATCCATCACTTTGTAGATATAATTATTAAAGATAAGCTTAAATTCTTCCCCCTAGTCCAAATCAGGTCAGAATTATTCTCCTTACTGCTCCTCAATAAAAATAATGATATAGTCAAGTCTGGACATCAGATGTCATTTCCGATCTCATGTTCCTTTAGTGACTCTATGTTTGTATAGCTTGTAGAAATTGAAAAGTTATATAATAATAAATAAACATGTCATTAAATTGATTTATTATCAATAAATGATTAATATTTTAATGGAAATAGAAAAACTGTCTAGATTAATTCTTAAATCGATTTGATTAATTGTGGGTGATTGTTGGCTAATAACATATATTGCGTCGAGATATGTAGGGATAAGACAAACAATGATCTAATAAATATAATTTAGAATATCATGTTTTGATTGCTATTTGAGGTGTTGGATAGGGTGGGTAATTAGTGAATATATTATTGATTTTAAGCAGTGGTGGGTGTTGCGGATGTTGTTTGTGGGTGTTCCTTATCATAGCTCATTCTTCTGTATGTGTTATATCCATGACAACAAGCCATAGCAAGATTACAAGCAGCCAATGCTCTTGTTCCAGAGTTTTGTGGCTGAATCAATGTTGCATAGTAAGTCCAAATTGTACCTGTTGCACATAGTGAAACTGATTGTGAAAGATCAATCTTTTCTGGTGGCTTAGTTCCAGAGACGATTTGTGTAATTGGGACAATTGAAAGAGACCATTTCATAATCTAAATAACCTGTAAGTCAGTAATAGGGTAATCGTAAGTCTTTTATTTCAAACTTACAGGTGCCAAATTTGTAACTAATCGATTTAAGATCGAAGGAATGAATTAAATTTAGTTAAAGTAGAATAGAGTAGTTAGGTTAGAGATCATAATCAACAACAACAACATTATTAGGTGTAAACTAATTACCATCGTTCAAGAAAGCAATTCTTGGGTACTTCTCACATAGACCTTGAACAAAAGAGTTGCTGAAAAACAGTTCTGTTACCAACATATTTATTGAGAATACTTGATACGAATTGCATTTTATAATAATAATAATAATAAAATAATAATAATAACAAAAAGTATAAAATGAATGATGATGATAAATCTGACTTTGCTTGTTTTCAAAACCAGCTCTTGAGTAGTTAATGAAAAAATTATCGTAACTATTAAAATTAATTAATTGATTTTTTGAGTTTTCAAATGTTGTATCGAATCGAATAATAATAATGATGCACAACATTTATGATTCTATTTCCTTTTTTTTGATAAAATACAACGGAATTCATTTGTTTGCTGGATACTTATTCGCTAAGCTATCGTTTACTTTTATCCTTATAAACTTTAAAAGTTATACTTTTAAGAAATAAATAGTTTGATTTACATAAATAATATATAGATAGATAGATAAGAATGGCATTGTCAGGTAAGTAATGAATCATATTCTTTTGCATGTATAAGATTGGATTGAATACTAGTCACTGTAGAATTAGAATGTTAAACTTATTGATTGTCAACAATGATTACAGGCGAAAAGTGGGTCAAGTTTGTTGGATTTTTAGGTGCTGCTGCTAATTGGACTATCCCAATTGCTGTATGTATAATGTCAAAATACAATTCTGATATTATTGTTGCTGAAATCCCTTGCAGTCTCATACTAATTGCTGTTTATAATCAATAGTCATTAATGAATTTAAAGAATCCACCAGAAACTATTGATCCAATTATGACAGGAAGTAAGTAAATCATATTAGACTTCGATCAAGTTAATGCCGAATCAAGATTATTAATGGATTAATACATTGCAATGTATCAGCTTTGGCAAGTTATAGTTTAGTATTTATGAGATGGGCTATTGCAATTAAGCCACCCAACTACTGGTTACTTGGTTGTCATGCTGCTAACGAAGTTGCTCAATTAACTCAACTAACAAGATGGGGATTGTATGTATTTCAATAGTCAGAATCCAATTCATTCACCTCGGGCTATAGTCATGCGACTAGTCAGATATCTTTAAACAACAACAACAACATCATCATTATCATCATCACCACAATACACATTTGATCTCAATTCATATAGTACATGTGGAGAGTCAGCTTATGATATCGAGAAATGAGTGTGTTGTGTTTTCAACCCACACTTCATCACAATGCAAAAAACATCAACAGTCTAGTGATATCACACAATCAGTATCACATATAATTCACTCTATTCAAAATTCACTATACAATATTAACATCATATTTACATTATTATTATTTAGATACAGTGTTACAGGTAGTAAGAATAAGAATCTCGCAATCGACGAAATCAAGAAATAGTAAATAGAGTTAATAATAAACATTATGATGAATTACAAATGTAAATTAAATTTGTATATTACTATTGTGCAATATGTAATTTTGATTCCAAGGTGTATATAAACCAACTCTGTCGAATCTAATCAATTCACAAATAACCAAACATAACAAACTAAAATATTTATGTAAAATAATACTAAAACCTAGCATCAAGGTGGTGCGAGAATATCATAGTATCATTGAAAAGCTACCCCTTCTAAGTAACCATTCACTTTGTTATATGAACACACAGTAAGTTAGTTCGATAATCAGTTAGAGTATTATATATATTTTTATAAATATTGTGTTTCTTTAATGTGGTTGTAATACTGGTTTGACTCACATTTCAGACCAGTAATTACCACCGATGCAAAATTAAAAAATATGCAAAGCAATTTTGGAGGTTTCAAAGATTCAGGAAATCTAACCAAACACGAAGTGTTTTGTCTTTTTTTGAACTTGGGTTCCTCAATTTCCAAGTGATGATTAGCCAATATTGAAACACAAAGTCAATATTAATTTCAATATGTTTTCCATAATCGAAATTAATTGAATCTTCATCGTTTTTAGATTTAGAGTTATTTATACTAAATTGATTTCAAGAAGGTCTTTCTTATTGTTAAAAATAATCACTATTTATTTAAAAATAAGAGAAATAATAATTATCATTTATTTTAATATTGCTTTAATATTATTATTTATAAATATTTTAAAGATTTCAATTAAATAATAATAATAATAATAACAAGTTATTTAAGGTAATAAACTAATTTAAAAAAATATTTTTACATGTAACCCCAAACTTTGAATTGTTGGTCGGGGTAGGAGTTACCAAAACCTATTGGTTTTTTAATTAGAATTATTGTAAAAATGTTCCTCATTGTAAATCCACCACGACGGTCTGAACAAAACATTTTAAGATGGAATAAGAGATCGATCTAACATTATTGTTGAACATTACGAAAAAACCAAACAACAAAGAACCTCTCATTTGTAACATCACTCTTTTATTATTATTATTAAAATGTTTTCACCTTACTTATTTCTAAAAATAATAATAATCTCTATACTTTTATAGTATTGTTTTATTTATTCTATTTATTTCAATATTATTATTTGTATAGTATAATCATATTAATTAATTAATTGCTTTTTTGATTCAAATAATTAAGAATACATCAATATTAAAAAATTATCACTACCACAGTTACCAACAACACAACAACAACAACAACTACTACAACAATAACAATAACACCATTGTGTAATACTAGAAAAAAAGGTAATAACTTAATATCCCTCATGTTGTTTTAACCACCACTTTAACAAATATTATTTATAATATATTATCACTACCACAACACAATAGCTACAACTGCCACTCAACCAAAATGGTTAAATATTAATGTGCGCGCTAACTAGTCTCAATAATAATTAATTAAAAACATAATAATAATACAATATTATTAAAACAATAGCTGTACTAGAGGAACAAGAACCCTTTATTTTTAAGCTTTTGAGTATTGAACCAACAGATCAAGAGATGCTTTTTTAGATAATAGATAAAAGATATAGATATATTAAAAGATAAAATCGCTAGCGTTTCCACAAACATATTTTTTGTTGATAAAGAGTAAATAATACCTATTTTATATTTATTCTATATTTATAAATCAACGCTATTACTATTATTTTAAACGCGATTTTGGACTGTTATTAAATGTAAAAGGATATCATATACAATATATTTTGTTTACTCCATCCTTTATCATTAGTAGAGACAATTACCGTGGATCTTTTGTTGTTGACAGCTTAGCTCACAACTCTACTCTACACTTTTCAATGTACCTCCTACATTTGTTTTAAAACATCTTTTCTAATCTTATTTCAGCTTATCCTATTATGGTTTTACCCTTCTGTTGGGTATTGATTCACTTATCACCAACACTTACAACCATTACCTTTTTAATTAAATAATTGAATTTATTAACATTAATATTATTAAAATCATTCTCATAGGTCATTAATAAGGTTTAGCATTCTGTAATAAAATATCATTAAGTTTTTATAATTAATTCTACCTTTATAATAATAATCTATATATATATTATTATTATTATTATTACTATTGTATATACTTTTTTATAACCTCATATATTTATATATAAATAGAATCAAATGAAATGATTCCTATAAAACATTCCATCAATCTTTAATTTAATATTTTTTATACTGTTACAGATTGCTTGCTATTCAGTAGTTGCAATTAATAATATAGATAATGCCCCAACTATTATAGTACCGTCACTCTCTCGTATTAGAGTTTTAAATACAGTTTTAGATATAAAAGAAAACCATGAAATTGACAGTATTCATCAACATCAAACTACAACATGAGCATTTGGCAAACAGGCACCACAGACGCCACCATAATCATAATCAAAAAGAATCTCATTTACAATCATATGAATTTGATATAATATTTAATGCAAGCGAGAGTATGATGGTCAAAGGCTTGGGTTATCTATCAATGACAGACTATATAACTGTTCCAACTGGTTTACTTTCAATTGCAATTGTAGATCATATGACAGGAAATCCGGTATTAGTTGATAATGGTCGTGATAGCTTCAATTTGGAGAACGATACAGACTACACAGTAATAATCTCAGGAATCCGTCACAATACTACTTCCCTAACATTTCTCTCCGACAAAGACAATAACTTTGGAATGGACCCACAATTTCAACAACAACAGCAGCCTCAAAGACGTACTTCACTCAGATTCTTGCATTGTTCACCTAATGCTGGTGTAGTTGATTTTAGTATTGTAGGGGGAGCTACCCTTTTTTCAAACATTGGATACCTGGGAGAATCTCACACTCATAGATCCTCAAGCAGCACCAACTATATTTCTATTCCCTCAAATCCCTATTATTTTTTTGTTCACCAACCTGGAAACACTAGTAACATATATATACCAGGTGGTGACATTTCACTGATGCCACACCAATCAAGCATTGTTAGTATTCTCATGGTTGGAATTCCAGGTAATGACAAAATGCCACTTCAACTTATCCCTATTCTCTACCCATACGGTCAGAGCGATCACTCCATCTACCAAAAACAACTCCCATACTCTCAAGTTAACTCTCAACTCCCACCTTATCCAGTAAGTCCAAACACAAGTGCAAGCTCGTCCGATCTTTTTAAATTTTCATTGCTATTTCTTATGTTTCTACTTTTGGCAGGAATAAGTGTAATATAAATAATATTACATTTGTTTCAAAGAATATAATATATACATTATAAACCGAACTCGATATTTTATTTACATAAATAACAAATATATTGAACAATTGTAAATAAACAAACCAAATCACCTACAATATAAATTGAATCAATTCTAGAATTTCATATTTAAATTCCACAATACCGATTTTAAGTAGGGTTAAAGTCCAATGATAAAACTATTTATCATGTGAGATTTATTGTTGGTAATGCTACTATAAATATATTTTTGATTTTGAGATGCTATTAAATGATATTAGCACCTCTTTAAATGCTATGAACCACCATTAGTTGGACAAACACTTATTTGATTATTAATTGACATTTCCAAATCTTTTTCTTGGTCTTGTTGCTGAGGTATCTGCTGTTGGTTTGATTTATCTCCGTCAATGGTATTCATTGAGTAGTCAGGAGTTTGTGTCGCTTGATTGTTTTCATTGACGCTTTGATTGTTATTAACTACTTCCTCATTTGAATATGGCTCTACAATTTCACTGCTCAACCCTTGACCAACTAGATTTGCTCCTACCCCCAGAACTGACTCTTTCAGAACTGATTGTATTATAAGCACGACGGAACATAAAGAATGGAATAAACTTTCCACCACTTACAGCCATCATTACTGCAATCATCTGGCCAACTTCAATGATAAAAGCAAAGAAGTCACCGATTTGTGACATTGAGAACCCTTCATCCAGAGCAAATGTAAATACAAAACTTCGTGCTATAGCTATTACTGTTAATCCCGCAAGAATCTTAACCAAAAAATCAGTCTACAAAATGACCAGTATATGATATTAGTATAGTTAATGAATTAATAGGTGGAATATAAATGGAACAAACCTTTTTGCAGATAGAATCATAGTTGGTGAACTGCTTAGACCTGGATTTACTTCCATTTCCTTTCGAAAAGCTCTCGATAATCCGATTCCGTGTATTGTAAAAAGTCCACCAAGATATAGGATAACCAAAAGATAAATGATATTATATATATTTATGATATTGATGCTCGTGGCCGCGTTGATAATTATGATCGCTATTATCCAGAGAGTAACCAGCAGTACGGTCACTCCCAGAATATAATTCAATCTTCGTGATACCTTTCTATTGAGAATCGACTGTTTGTTGCTAAAAAATAGATAGAAAATACTGATCCAAAAAACTACCGATTGCACACCACTCCATCAAAATGAAATAAGTTCCTATGATAATGAGCGTATAATAAATAATTCCAATGGCTGTATCGTTTCGCGTCAGGTTTGGTCGACTTTGATTAACTTTAGTATGAATGCGACAGCACGTGTTATCGACATGACTCCACATGAAAAATAGACCCACCTTTCTGGTGTAGAATGGTAGCTTTGTTCCAGTTCGAACTGTTATGTACATTAAAATCGTGTGCTTTCACTTCGAAAACAAACTGAACTAAATTTACAATACCAAAATAAAAGAAAACAAATATACGGAAAATAGCAAATACCAAAATACTTTTTTTCCATTCCGGTGATACCTCGCCATACGTACTCGGCAGTGACGAATAGTGAGGTTTCATTATTATATATTAATGTTTGTATATAGGTATTAAATAAGATGAGATATATATATATGTATATAAATAATATGAAGTATAAGTGTTGTAGTATAAATGTAATAATAAAAATGTTATAATATAAAAGTGTGGTCAGTTGGTTGGTTGATTGATTAAATGATAATATTTGTTTTGTAGCTTCATCTATTTCTTAGTGGAACCAAATCTAAATTTCCTCTATAAGCCTGTAATAAAACTGGTGGAAGATTTATGAAACTAGAGTAAACTGTTAGTTACAATTGATAGTTTGTCATTTAAATTCAGATCACCTAAATATAAAAACATGAAATGGATTGTTGTGCATTGAACTATTGGGTGATAGGTTTAGATGATGAGACACTGATAGCAAAAGACTTTATACATACATTAATAAATAGGTGTTCAATTCTATTGGACAAATCTATGAGTGAGAGTGTATTATTATTTATGATTGAATTACAAGATTTTGCTATTGAATTATGGATTGTTGTTGGTGTTGTTGATATCAACAGAGTTTGGCCTGTGTTACTGACAGGGTCATAGGAAGATCTAGTTGTGGGAGTCTCCTGTGGAGAAAGCGAAAATAAGCGGAGTGCTCACACACACTAACACATACAATCTAAGTTATACAACTACTAAATGGGGAGGTTGATTCAAAAGTAATGGGGCAGATTTCAATTAAGTGGTTTTCAAATAGGGATGAAACAACACAGCCTGTGAATGTTAATAATAATATCTAACCATTTGTTTAAAAAAAAGATCCTATGAAGGTTTATTAAAAACAAAAAAATATCGACAAAAATCGAAAAAAAACCAAAAGCAGATTCACATAGTTGGGTGGCACTGGTTACAGAGATTTTGGAGTTTGAATAGAATGTGGTTAAGATGATAGTGGAAAAAATAAATTTTGATATTATATTATCAAAATTATAAATTCATAAAAAATTAAAAGACAAAAAATAGTTGTATTTTGTTTGTTTGGTGTCTGTTGGTGAATGGAATTAATTTATTGTTGTTTGTTTTTTTTTTTGGAGGGCAAGGTCGATTTGATAGAATTTGGAAATACACTATTCATGGTTGTGTTAGTTGTAACAATTGGCAACTCCACTATTTTCACAAGTCGACCTAACTTTGATGCTGATCACCCTAAACATGCATTAGGAGATAAGGAATTGTATGTCGATAGATAACACTTTTTTGATTTTAAAAACAAAAAGTCTGACATGGTTTGCGTTGAACCATATAGGAAGAATAATATAATATGATGTTATATAAATGAGGAATGATTATGTATGTGATTTATTGGTTGATTTTTGAAGGAGTATTTCCAATAAAAAGTTCCTTTCCTCATTGATCTTAGTCATTGATTCTATCACCAGTCTTTCGAGTTGTTTGAGTTCATCTATTCTCTTTTGCATGACTATGTAATCGTTGTCGCTAAGCCTATTGTTTTGTATTGCCGATTCCAAAAAGAGAGGTGTATAAAAACTGGGGAAATGTGAAAGTAGAGTTGGTTTGTTGTGTGTCGTAATAGAGTTTGTTGTTGGTTTCGAAGGTGATGTACTATCTGTTTGAGAGTTGTTTGGTTTATGGACTTCCATTTTCGCTTCATCATCCTTTTTGTCATTCAATTGCTGAATGGTCTTGGTTTCTTGATCCTTTTCCTTTTCTTTGAGCTCTTCTTGTCTCTTCTTTTCCTCTTTTTTCTTTTTCATACAGAGCAAATTCTTTCTTTCTTTTTTCTTTGAGTCTAAAGTGTTTAGTTTCTTTCTCATCGGAGGACCTCTCATATGGTTGATGCGCCACTGTTGTTGTTGCATGATTATTATTACTATTGTTATTATTATTATTGCTACTACCATTGCTATTATTATTCTCGCTAGTTAATGATAGTTTTGATTCTTCCAATTCAGGAGTTATATCATCAATTACTTTTCTTGAACCTCTTCTTCTCTTGTCTACTATCATAGGAACCAAATCATCATCATTATCATCATCTCCCTTGGATGTTAAATTCTTTTCTGTTTGTTTGGATGATTTCTTAATTTCGGAAACGTCCTCTTGTATCACTTCATTGTCTTCTTTCTCTAACTTTGTCTTAGATTCTTTACTACTACTGCTATTACTATTACTATTTACAGGTTTTTTGCTATTAAATTGAGTTGGTGAAACTGGTGGTGAGGGTGCGCCATGGGTATCAGTATCATTGTTGTTTTTTCGATTGTTGTGCTTCCTTGGCTTTTTGTAATTTTCTGTATTCAGGTGGTGTTTGTAACTACATCTATTTCTTCGCCAGATGGCGGTGTTTGCGGGTTACTACTGCTGTTTCCAGTGGTAGCAGGAGATGATACCGTCTTGGTGAATTTACATTGGTTCTTGTTTTAACGAGCCGTCCACTCGAACCTGTTGTGGTTGAAGACTGTGACTTTCCACTGCTTGTACTACCAGCGCCACCATTTGATTGAGGTGATAATTGATTCTTCAAGTTGATGACATGTGACTCCAATGCACTCTTAAACAGATGCTTTGAAAATATAGTCAAAGTCTTTACACTTTCAAAATCCTTTTCAAATCTGCTGTATTCTGACATTGGAATAATGTTAATGGAGGTGTTTATAGGTTGATTAGTGCGTGGTCTATCTTACTTTCATCTTTAAGCTTCTTATTGGCTCGACCCACTCCACTGCTGACACCATTTAGACGATCAACATTTGATTGATTGGCAGCTGCAGACGCAGCAGCTGCTGATGGTGTAATTTGTTTTCGCTTCTGTGATCCAGTGACATTTTCTACCAAAAGTGAATTCTTTAACATATTTCCAAGAGTGCCTCCTGACGGGTCAATTGCTTCCACGACCAAGTCACTGATTGAATGCAGCGGTTGAAGACTGTCTATTTTCATTTTGCTTAAAGAATGTCCTAATTTTCATTTTAAACAATTGTTTTTTTTTAAAACCTGTGTCAGAAGTTGAACTTACAAAGTCGCAGCATAAACTTACCTTTCAAAGTCGATTAAAAACTTTTGATATATCTTTTTCACAGAGCCTGATATCTCTAGTTGACTTGCTATATCGTTCCAAAGAGCAGTACTCAGCTCATTGTAAACCACCCAACTCTACAACCTTATTGTAGATTGCAAATAATTTAATATACTTTCCTTTGTTTTGTGGTCTCTTTGTTGTCATTAGAAACGATCTACATATAAGAGAGATAGTAGTAGTAGTAATAATAATAGAGTAATAATAATGATTATTAGTTTATAGAACTTGAAACAGTAATCTACAGCTTTCGTTTTCTGCAGAAAACTTACCCATTTGCTATATAAAAGTCTTTTAGTTGTTTAAAGAATAGCTCCTCTTCTGTATCGTCATCTGGCATTGTTGGAGTCGATACAGATGTCATTACAGTATCAGCTGGTGAATCAGGTGAAGACGAGGATGGTGAAGTGTCTTTCATCTTACGATGGTTTCCTGCAATAAAGCTTTCGTCGCTACAATAGTTTGAAAAGCAGCTGCTATATAATATTTTGGTATAGTATTGGATGTAATAATGTACAATACTAAATATACATATATATACATAGAATAGATATATAATATTAATTAACGAGATCTACACATAATAAATTATGAGATGTAAGCAACTTGGCGCTTCAACTGAATTTCAAAATTTGCAAATATTTTTAAAAAAGCGCTTTTTCATTTAAATCTCAACAACAAAACGAAATCCATAAATAAATAATGTTTTGTTTTGCTCGAGAAAATGATATGATATGCATGTTGTTGAATTGAAAGTCAACAACAGTAGAATTAATTTTTATTTATCGATTTCGAAATAGTAGCACTTATTACATATATCTATCTTTAGTATTTGGTAATAGTTATAATAATATAGGAATTGTCATAGAAATATAGGTGGATGGATTGAAGACTCTACCTTCGTGATAATATTAGTTTTATTATTAGGTTATCAAGAAATATCTAAATCCTGCAAGATATTAAAAATGATATCTTTACTTAAGATGTCGTGTATTTGATTTAATTTTTGATTTTTTTGATTTTGATAATTGAATTATGAGATTCCCAATATTGTTCGTGGTTGGTTGGCCAATCGTTACCCCCATTTCTCTACTCGTCACTCCTATAGCCAAAATCAATTCACAGCTTTTGTTTACTTCACACCTATCTGTCTATCTATCTATCTATCTTTCTACACAATTACAAAAACAAAAAAACAACAATCACCAACATACAACACACCACAAAAAAGCACATTCGAATAACAAATAACAACTTCAATCTCATATTAAATCAAAGTGAAATCTGTTAACACTTTGTTATTTATTATTATATTTTGCTTATTCACTTAATGATTATTCATAATATTTAATAAGACTCTAATTGTGGAAATAATAATAATAATAATAATAGAATAGAATAATAATAGAATGAATAAAAAAATTATACCTGTATATAGAGACTTAAAAGATGATTTCAATTTACAGCTGCTGGAAAGATTCTATAATGAATTGATGAAAAAGAATTTTCCAAAAGAAGAGGAGTTGGAACCCCTACAAAATTGGATAGAAAATGTTTGAGGAAAATAATTTGGTTGATGATGGAGAAAGTGCTGATGATGCAAGTAATGTCGACTCGTCTTCGCTCATCAAAGTGTCCAACAGTGGCAACAGTGAGGATCATGATTACCACTACCGAGTGGACTTTCACAGACATCATTCTGATGGTGATGAATATCAAGTGGATTTCCATGTAGTATTGGCACTCTGTCCCGAAGAGTCAAGCACCGAAATTAAAGCCAAAGGCTTCTCCGATATTATGGGTGGCGTGGTGTTTGAGTATTATCCCAATGGAAACTTTGGATGTATTACATATCTATTGGTGAATGATGAATACAGAGGACAGGGAATTGCTGGATTGTTGATGAAGCATGCTGTCTCTTCTTTGGATGATGATGCAAAGTCCTATGGAAATTTGGGTGGAATCAATGCAGTTTTTTTTGGAAACAAACTCTGCCGACAAAGTTGCTCCAGAAGACGATGTCATGGCACCCGCTCAGAGACATATAATTTTCCATAAACTTGGAATTCGTTTATTGGATTTTGACTATGTACAACCTCCTCTGGCGCTAGAGCATGGGAAATGTAGAGATTTACTTCTGACGTGTGTTCTGACAGCCAATATCCCGTCTGACATGTTAGGAAGTGAAAAGAGATTCTACCTTCCATCTCAACTGATACGTAAATTCCTCGAAGTGTTCTGGGGAAGTTGTTGTGAGAGACTAGAGATGGAAAATTGGCGCAATGATATCGATTATAGGAGAATGATGGATCAGCTCGATAGAAACGACAAAATATCACTAATGGACTTGCCATGGAGCCGACCATGGACCATTCTTGACCTCCATTCTACACTAAACCCCATTGCTGAACAACTTGCAACTCGTTTCTATAATGACGTGCTCTTGCCAAACTTTAATGGAGAAAACGAGTTGGATTCACTGGAGAGTTGGCTTACAATGTTGAAAGGTGACTCTAGTAAACAGGATTTCCATTTGCTGGTTGCTCTTAGATACTTGGATGATGATATCACACAACAACCGCAAATCTGTGGTGGACTGGTGTTTGAATACCACTCAGAGGTAAATTGTGGTCTGCTTAGTTATATTTTGGTTGGGGATGAGCACATGGCACGTTCGCTGATTCAAAAAAGCAGTAGATATACTAGATAGGAATGCAATCGAGCGTGGACACCTTGCTGGTTGCAATGCAATATTTTTGGAAACTGCGCATCAAAACGAGACTGCAGAATCAACGAACAAAGGAGGAATTATGGAAACTTCATATCAACACGAACTGTTGGATCGAATGGGATGGAGAAAAGTAGATTTAGCATATGTACAGCCTCCTCTCTCTGTAAATAAGAAACCAAGCAAAAAGCTATCACTCGTAGTGTTAGTAACCAATCGTATACCCCAAACCCAGCCCGACCGTCACTACCTGCCAGCATCACTGCTACTGGAATTCACAAGTGACTACTGGAGATTCAACTGCAAAGCAACTGATTATGAAATGAACAACGATTTCGATTATTTAAATATGGTAGACAGTCTCACTCGACGTGAAAAGATTCCTCTTCACCATATCTCATGGTCAAGACCATACTCTTTTATCGACTTGGCTACAGACTATCACGAAGATCTGCTAAGAGATTATTGTAGCCACATCAAGAACAGCAACTACTTTAATATTTGGAAATATAACCTCGAGAGAATTCAAAAGAATATCAATAATGATAGATCGTTGGCAATTGAAGATTTTCACTTGGTATTGGCAACATCTTATAATCCAGAGACTTTAAAGCTGGAGATAGTTGGTGGTGTTGCTTTCTCTTATTTCCACAATGGTAATTGCGGTGTTATACATGATCTATTTATTCAGGAATCACCAGCAACCAAGCCCACAGCTTCAACTGATAAGCAGTTTAGGATAGGCCAATTCAAAGGTTGGGATTTAGCAAAAGAGCTGCTTGACTTGGCAGTCGATACCCTAAACAGAAACTCGTTGCCAAGAACTCACATCATTGGTCCAAATGCAATATTCTTTGAAACAAATCTAAGCATCAGCAATAATAGTAATAATAATAATAACAATATTAACAACAACTATAATAGATTACAACCAATTTACTATTCAAAGATATTAGAGGAACAAGGATGGTATAAATTAGATATTGATAGCTATGTATCACCTCACTACAAGTTAGCAGACACTCAATCGTCAAGCTGCTTATGTGTATTAAAGACATCAAAGCTACCAGTAGCCACGCCATCACAACTACAGCAGGCAAAGCAACAATATTTACCAACAGATTTATTAAGAACCTTTTTGGGCCAATACTGGGCATCAGCCTTATTTGCAGAGCAACGGCTGCAGATTGAACATCAGAAACAAGCTAGGAAGCCACCTAGAAAATTGTCAAACGCTAAAAGACAACCTGTAGTCATCAAAGACGAAAAACTTTAGAGAAATGATTGATTCTCTGCAATCTGCAAAAGAAAGGATCTTTTATATTAAATAAAATCGATTTTATTAATAAAATTTGAAGATTACAATTAATTGATATTCGGTAGGTGCATCGATGAACATTTAAAAAGTAATTTTAAAATATTAAGGGCAAACACTAACTGAGAACTCGAGAGAAAAAGTGTAAATGACCCCAAGACTTTAAAGAACCTGCATGCAAGTCACCTAGTATCTCAACTCATATCCGATCGACCGAGATTTTTATTTATATAAAATATTAATATTGTCTAAATTTGAATGAATTTATATTCATTTATTCATTCATTTATTCATTCATTCATGTTCTTGCATATCAGCAGCATTAGCAGTACAATTGATAATTAATACCCTTTATAGTAATATTAGTTACAGATAGATAAAATTACCTTAACAATTCACTTTTTCATTCATTAATTCATTACACACACTTTTCACAACCAATTAGCATCATTTAAATAGTTATTGCTAATTTCACAACATCATATTTATTTAACATTTCAAGTTGTCAAAGCTTCATTCACTCCTTCAACATCATTATTATTGTTGTTGTCATAGTTGTTGTTATATAAATAAATATTTATATATAATACACACAAAGAAGATATTTATTAAATAAAACAATAGTTTACATATTAAATATTTATATAATACAGATTACACACATTTTTTCAAATTATTAATAACTCAAGAAAACAAAAAAATCAATACAAAATTAGTAAAAATGGAATGGAAATGCAATGAAATAACACCTTTACTTAGGGAAGATCATTATGAACCTGGCTCAATCAAGATAGCTGATGTCGTACAGAGACCCTCAATAATAAGTTGCATTGCCAACAAACAAGAAATCAACTGTATGATTATATGTAATTTCGAAATACCTTCAGATACTTTTGAATATTTGTGGCCAAAATGTAAGCTTTTTAAATGTTTACCTTATTTCTTGAATGTATTAATTAATTAGATGAATAGGCTCTTTGATTATCTGTGCTGATGGAGGAGCCAACAGATTATTTAAATATTGTGAACAAAGAAATTTATTAGATTTCTTGGTTCCAGATTACATCAAGGGCGATTGTGACTCGGTAGATCATGCAGTACATGAATTCTATGCCAAGAAAGGTGTACACATTATCACTGATCCATCTCAAGACTCTACTGACTTGATGAAGTCCATGGACATTGTCAGAGAAATTGAGCAGGATCATGAAACTATGGTATGCAAAAGTGTGATACACTTCTCAAATAGATTACTAATTCAACTTTAGTTTAATAATATATATGTTATTGGTGGATTGGGCGGTAACCTTTCACATGAAATAGCAAATATCAATAATTTGGTGATGAATCAAGAAACAAGAATGATTTTACTTTCACCTGGTAATATTTGCTGGCTTTGCCATCCAAAATACATTCACCAAATCTATCTTAGAGGAGGTGTTCATTGCTCTGTGGTGCCAATTGAAACCGTTAAAGAAGTTACTACCACCGGATTGCGTTGGAATTTGGGTAACTATGATTTAATACTACCTTTTGAAATCAAATATTAATTATTTTTGTTAACAATTAGATCGCCATGAAATGAAATTTGGTGGTATGGTTAGTACCTCAAATATTACACTGGACAACATTACAACGATTCAAACAACCGGAAATTTGTTGTTCATCATCGATTTAATTCATTAGATCAAATTTATTTTTAATATATTACTAAAGGTTTATTGTTGTATAGTTACACAATCAATAAATTACACTATTTAGATATTTACTTGGATATAAAATATTTAAAGTTATACATTAACTTTAATCTATTTTAATATTTATTTGAGGTGTTATTGAATATTGTTTTCTGTTGAGATTGATTCTTCACCACCGTTTTGGATCATGTACAGCATATTTTCGAATAGTCCTTTCTTTGATTTGAGGATAAGACCTAAAATGATACCGCAAAGCATTGCAACAGCTAATACGATCAATAGATAGGTATATGGTGCGACTGGGTAAGTTGGATAGAAGTTACCAAACAGTACAATAATAAACAGGATAGCAGAGAATATAGGCAATATCATGTGATAGAATAAGTGGAAGTCTTGTGGATGCTTGTTCTTGACATATGGAATCACAGCAATATTAGTGATAATAAAAACAATAATCAATGGAAGTGTACCAATATATGAAAGATATCCATAGGCTTCCCAAGATCCTTTAGTACCTACGAAGCCAAAAATAGCACCAATAATTGCCATGAAAAACAAACTGAGTGAGTGTGAAGAAAATGATTGCAACAACAGGTGTTTTGAATCTGGGATTAGTTCGAGCCAACATATTGAATGATGGATGCAAGTTTGCCTTTCCAATGGAGTAGAGAATTCGATACATATTATTGAATGACACTGTAGCAACGTTGAAGGTTGTACTAATACCTGCAATATCAATCAAAACTGCGAACCATCGTCCAACGTATTTACGAGCAAAAATATCAATAGGGGAGTTGATTTCGTAGAGTGTGAATGCATTTGATGGACCAACTGCAACTATAACGGCATACATGCCCCAAATCATCCAGACCGCAGTAATTAATACACTACCAACTACTGCACGAGGGATAGTCTTCTTTGGATTCCTAGTTTCAGCACCCAAAATAGCAGCTGTTTCAAAACCAACGAAAACTAGGATCGAAAAAAACCAAACCTTTACATAGTCCAGATATTCCTCCACTGTACTCGCCAACTGGTGTGAATGCCAAGGGGTAGTTTCCTTGGTCACCACCTTTAGCTACAATAATTGTAGTCAGGACAAGTAAAATTAAAGTTTCACAAGATACTAGTACCAAACTAATCTTTAGAGCGGGATTGATACCAATGAATGCAAGAGTTCCTATGACCACTAATAAGATGACCGCGCACACCACCCACGGAAAAGCAATATTCAAATTATTGGTAAATACATCGGAAGCCCAACTACTAAATTGGCTACAATAAAATTTTGTTAGGTCAGATTAATTAAGATATTGTTGTGTTAAAGCTGAGACCTACACAACACATTGGGCTGTTAGTATACCATATCCAACCAGCATGAACCATCCGGTAATGAAACCTGTGGTACCACCCAAACCCTCAGATACATAGCAATAGAATGAGGCAGAGCTATACACATATTTTCCAAATGTACTTATTGTCGATGCCATTGAAAGACAACAAATGGTTGCCAAAATCAATGTAAATGGTACATTTGCACCAGCTACCTTGGCTATTTGTCCAACTACAAAAAAGATACCACCTGGAAAACAAATATTAAGTATGATATACCAATAGCCAACCGTTGGAATAGCTGTACTTACAAGTTGGACCAATTCCAGATATGGACATTGCAATGCAATGTACCAAGCCAAGAGTATTTTTCTTCAATTGATTTTCATCGTCAACAGCTTTTTTGAATTTATTTGGGTCCGATATTAGAACATCTCCATTATTACTATTTTTATAAAAGTACTCTAGATCAGTATAAGTTTCTAATTCCAATTCAACAGTCATAGTAACTATAAACCATGCTATGATTTGTGAGGATAGAATGAAATAATTAAATATACTATCATGTATAATAATGATATTTTAATATATTTTACAAATAGAGAATGAAAACCATCAGAGCAGATGATAATTCACAAATAAATATTTGTTAAAAGATGAGATTTAGATCTCAGAAAGTGATAATAATAATTAATTTCTATTGTAATCCACGTCAAATACAACCATTTTCATGAATTATATATATTTTGATTGGATAATTTGATGAAATTAACTATATTTCACACCAACAAAAGCATATTAACACTATAAATAAAAGATATGAATGGTTGCCATTGAATATGAAAAAACTTTTATGACATATAATAAACATACTCAATTATGTTGCTGTTGCTGCTGCTATATTGGCTGTCGTTATCATTGCATCTGGTATTTGATTGGAGAAGAGGTTGGTTCTCTCTAGGTGGAGACATTTAAGAGATAACTTTTTATTGCTGTCGGTTGAGACAGCGCTTACATATATATATATAATATTGAAATACTTGGTCTATAGATTTACTATTTCTACTATTACCACTCCTGTTATGATTTAGATTTGCTGAACGAGTCTTTTATTTTTTACGATATGATTGTTCTGCTGTTTCTGTTGTTGTTGTTGTTGTTGTTATTGTTGTTGTTTCTGCTGTTTAATATTAGAAATAGAAGAATACAAACAGAACTTATTAGAGAAGTTGCTGAGCGACAGCTATATGGAGATAAGTCGTCGATTGTGATTGAGATCAGAATGATAGATTAAATGAAGAATGAGTGAATGAATGATCTGTTTTGATAATGTAGTGTTATGTTTATCTAAGGATGAATGATGATTATATATAATAAATATATTGTAAAATGTCGAATGCGCTGCTTTTGCTATTTAAAATTAATATTTAATTGGGACAAACTTTTGATCGGTTGGTTGTTGAAACAGTCAGATTCATTTCGCCAATGTAATCAATTTAATTTGATTTGGGAATAGTTGTTTTTTTTATTTTTTATTTTTAACAAAAAAGGGATTATCATACATACATATTGTGTTCTTTTTTTTAAAAAAATAAATATTAAGTACTTAATATTTTCTTAATATAATTTATTATTATTGCACTATAATAATAATAATAATATGATGTTATTTTTTAATTTCACCACTGTTTATTTAAAAAATTGGTTTGGTTTTATATAAATTTTTTGAATTTTCAAATTTCAAACAAAAGAACATTATTTTGTGTTTAAAATAGTTGCGAAATAGATAGGTTAAAACAACATTAGTTAGATTTTCTATTATCTCAAAACCTAATAATAAATGGACGCAGTTAGAGCACAACTTGATGAACTCCTTGGCAAAGATAGAAATATGTTGGTAAGTATATCTCTACACTTGATTTAATAGAACTGTCATGTAGCAAATCAAATTCGAATTTGAACTTTATTAGAAGAGAATACTGATCAAATATAACTAATAATATACAATTATATCTTCTACTACCCTATTACTACTACTACTACTTCAATGTCTGATATGTAGCCCAAGGAGAGAGCTAAAAGACAACCTCATTTCTCAGATCCAGATATATGTAAATATTTTCTATGTGGTTTGTGTCCAAATGAATTATTCACCAATACAAATATACGTGATTTAGGACCTTGTACAAAGCTACATGATGAAGATTGTCTAAAACAGTATGTATCATCATCTTTTACAGCTTCGATTACTTACTTACAAGACTACTTATAATAATTGACCAACACATTATAGATATAATGCATCAAAAGATAAAGATCAATATGATTATGAGAGAGATTGGGTTAGATTAATGGATCAAATTATCACCGACAATGATAAAAAGTAAGTAGTATTACTAATAGCATAGTATTAAACTACAATTAGATACTAATTGTGTTGTTTATATATAGAGTTAAAAAGAATAAAGAAAGATTAATTCTAGACGCTGCAAAGTTGGCAGCAGAGGAAGGTATTAACGATGCCCCAAGCGAGCTAAAGATTGCTATCACCCAAATGGAGGAGAGAATTCAAGCTTTGCTCAAAAAGTCAGAGGAACTTGGAGAAGAAGGTCAGATTACTGAGGCCCAGGAATGCATGACTCAGGCTGAAGAGCTCAAGAAAAAACAAGCTGAAATGCAGATAGAAGAAGATGCACGTTCTCATGATAAAAAGATGTCGGTATGTGATATTTGTGGTGCTCTTTTATTTGTAGGTGATAAGGAAAAGCGTTCGATGAGTCATCTAGAGGGTAAGAAGCATGTTGGTTACGCCAAGCTCAGAGCTCATATGGAAGAATACTACAAGACTGCTAAGCGCGACTACCGCTATCCAAGAAGAGATACAATGGGAGGATATAGAGATAGCAGAGACAGCAGAGACAACTACTCAAGAGACAATAGCTATAGAGACAGAGATGGAAGAAGAAATGATAGTTATAGTGGTAGATATCGCGATACCAGAGACAGCAGAGGATCACCCTACGGTAGAGGCAGAAGAAGTGGTGGTGGCGATTACAACAGAGAATATCGCGATCGAGATAGCAGAAATCATAGAGAGGAAAGAGATCGTGAAAGAGAACGTGAACGTGAGAGAGACGACAGACAATATGATCGTGACTATGATTATGACAGAAGACATTAAACATCTTGCCCTCTAAAATCAAATTATCTTATATTTAAAGGTACTATATCTATCATTTGAAAATTATTAAATAATAACTCCACAAAACAATTTAAAACAAAAAAAAGTAAAGAGTATTTCTATTTATTATTATCCTTTATCAGAAGTTGAAGTGGTGCAAGAAAGACGAGTTTGATCGATTTCAATCTGCAAATTTCATATTTATTACATCAACAATAGTAAGTTTTAATCAAGAATCGGATCGACAATTCACCCGACACAGTCTGTTTGTTGTTTTTATCAATCGCAACAACAAAATTTCTAAATAAATTATTTGATTTTAGATTGGTTTCAAATATCCGTTACGGAGAATAAGAGTTAAGTGACTGATGTAGTTATTTAAACATTTTGTTTCCTATGATTTGGTGAAATCATGTTGTTCTCTATCTTTAATATTATTTAGTGAGTAATTTACAGTGGATAGTTGCATCAATGACTATTTTACAGAGTTCTCTACTATCACTATTTCAATATCACTACTTTTGAAATTGAATGTGATAATCAACAAAAACTTATATCTAGATTTAGGTTCAATACAGTTCTCGATCACTCATTCATATTGACTAATAAAGCCGATTATTTGTTGTAGTTTATTGTGAACATCATGGTGCAACATTACACCAAAACAAGCCCAATGAGAAAACAGAAAGTAAAGTTACTTTTTGATTATTATAATGTAAGTAATTTTGATAGGGAACATCCTAATTAGTACATTTTGTATGGTTGTGGGACATTTGGTGCGTTATTAACAGCGAGCTATAAAAGGGGGAAGAATTTATTGATTCTGTTGGTTGTTTCATTTTTCTTTGCATGTCCTGACTGATGAAAAACATAAAAATAGTTTGCATGTGAAATATTATTTTAACCATACTTGTGGTCATGAGCCTGATGGACAGATGATGAAACTGTTTCAATAATAAAATATGAAAATCTCACGAGATTTAGGAAATGGGCATTTGTAATCAGATGACTAGTCAACTAGAGCTCTTCATTATTTTTGGTTATTCACCAACCAATATTCGATAGTTTGATAAGAAAATGATTTAAAAATTAAAATAATAACTAATATTGTATTCCTCAATGAGAATTCTCTTAGGTACCAAGAGCAGTAACAATTTATTATAAAATTAGAAATAAACACCAAACAAGGGTAGACTAATATTATCATAAATTAATATAAAGAAAAACATCCATAATCTATTGTTATGTTGTCAACCAGCTAAATCGTTTGAATCCCATTCCAGTGTATCCATATCGATTTCGTTGTATTGTAAATACATGTACAAGTAAAAAAGTTGATGAATTCTCTTAATATATATTTTATCGTTTTAGTTGTCTTTATTGGTGAGTGCTATTGTTTTGACATGAGATTGGACCTACTAACATAAGTATTTATTAAATAGTCAATTGTATAGTTGGTGCTTCTGATATCAATGGAAAGTGTGAATTATTAAGTAGTGATTCGATATGTAATAATACTATTCCAAATAGTACATATGTATATATATCGACATATCAATCTCAACAAGCCCTAAACTTAATGATAAAAGCTTTGGCAACTTCACAAAGCTTAGAGAATGATCAATGTAGAGCTTCCACCCTAATGTTATTATGTTCAACAGTAAGAATGTAAAAAATGTTTTCATACGAATATATAAACTTATTCTACTTTATAGTTACTACCTCCATGTATAACAAAACAATATAACAATGCAGACCCAATTTCATTCCCATCACTACCATGTCAATCAATTTGTGCGGATAATATTGGCAAATGCTCATATTACAATCCAGGAATTTTACCTTTGGTTAATTGTAGTGGTATTAATTTAGGAGGACAACCTAGTTATCCTCAAAATATGACTTCATATAATTTAACACTATCGAATGGTGAAAATATAACAGAGTGGATTCAATGTAATTCTCAATATAGCCAAAGTTATACCAGCATGTAGGTTGATTGAAAATTTCCAAAACAATGATCTTGTATTGATACAGTTATTTTTTAGTTTGTCCTTCTCCTTTAGCATATATTCAAGAAACTGAAAAGAGTGAAGATACATTCTTTTTATTAGGAGAATCAAGTTGTGCCATACCGTGCCCTTTTAAAGTAGATACACCTCAAAAGAATATAATGTAAAATTAATGACATTGGTATTACATTCTATCAGTTTCTTTTTTTCGATACTTTTGATTTTAATCAATGGAGTGCTTCCCAATGAAAATTACAGGACCAATGACAAATATTTTATTTTTTGCAATTGGTTCTATGATGATTTCAATTTGTTTCTTCCAATCCGTAAGTATTTTAGAAATTGGATTTGAATTTATTTCTAATCATAATATTGTTTTTAAAGACATCAGATGATTATTTTAGATGTGATGGAAACAGATATATTATTCAATCGGATAATAGATGTGGCATTAATGGTTTCTTCTTCCAATTTGGAATATTAATAACAACATTCTTTTTGGACTATGATTCTCTATGACTATTTTGTAACCATTAGAATGCAAAAAATTAAAAACTACAAGAGATATACAATTACTATATGGGCAGTGATTTGTATTCTTACAATACTTCCTATGGCAACTCAACAATTTAGATCAAACTATCTAAGTCCAAACTGTTGGATCAATAATCCAGACTGGCAATTAGGTGCATTTTATGGTAAGAATTTGTTTTTATAACAATATTTGATATTTATTAACTGGTAAAATGCTCTACTCAGTTCCTGCTATGATAGCAATGGCCTTTGGATTTCTATTAACAAGTTTATATTATTGTTAAAATATTCATGGTAAGTTTAATCCATTTCCTATATGAATATTTACTAATTATTCTTTAATTCAACAGTTAATATAAAATTTTAAAAGAGAAAACATGTATTAATTTATAATGTATGTTTTATAAACATTAAAATATTAATATACTAATGTTGTGATCTATCTTATCTAGATAAAATTAATAGTTGTCATGTTAATTGTAGTGTTTGACTTTGCATGCATTATTGCATTCAAATTTTATGTAGAAACCAAATAAGTGTATATGCAGCTCAACTTGAGAGCTGGGTGACCTGTTTGATAACTTCTGAAAATTGTACCTTTGTAATTGCCAGATTATGCCGTTCGTGTACTCCAAGGTATTACATCATCCAGTTTGGGAATCATTGGTTTTTTAGCATTTGGTATCGACCCAAGTGTTATAACAAATTTCTACCAGTCAAAGAAGGTTCTTTGGGTATTGCAGATACTTGGAAATTCATTCTCTTCCAAATCTTCTTCATCTACGAGCAGCGGAAAAGAGAGATCAAAAAAATGACTGTTTTGTCTGACAGTTCAAAGAGTGGAGTCTCATCATCGTCTCCACCATCACGTTTCTCAATCTAAATTGAATTTATCCATCAACCAAAGCCAAGCACATCTTGCGACAATTGTCTTGGCAGTGGAAGAGCCCATTGTAGAAGAGGACCCTCGAACTGAACCAGAACCTCTTACCGAAGTTTAATTATTAAAACTTAGCTTCTTTAGTTTTTTCAAAACCAACTATCTGCAGATAATTGGTAACAAAGAATGGCATTAACCTACTTCAAGAATTTTTAAATATCAAACAACAATCAACGTGATTAATTGTATACACTTAACTTATTTAAGAATAAAGAAATCAATATTATTTAATTTAAAATGGAATCTGTTTAATATTAAAATCATCAGAGTATTATTAATAAGTAATTGCTTATATGAATTAAATAATTACAATTTAGTTTATTATTAAAGGTATTATTTTTAGCTATCACTATTATTAACTTGATCCGTTGCTTTCAAAAGTTTCTATATACTTTGAGTCCCTACTTCTAGCAATAAAATTTACTAAATCAATATTATAACCAAAGTATTCGTTGGACAGTGGTTGCTCTCTCTCCTTCCAAACATGATTTCTCAGTACCTCCTCTCTTGCTTGTCTACGTTTTTTCTAGTATTTTATCTAGCTCTGCTTGTCTCTTTTGATGATGATGTAATTGATAGCATTGTACAGTCTCTAAAATTCTCTGATTCCACTTCGCATTTGAACTCACCAAATCTATATAAATTTCTCATCATTCCTGATGGTGCTGGTGTAGGTCATAGTTAGTTGAAAGTTGACACAGTGCAGGGAGTGAACATACAATAGCATGCAAAGAAAGCTTTAAGGAAGGGTGTACACGATATACTGGGGCCTAGTTCAGTAGGAAATTCGACAGCCTCATCTTTCCAAACATCTTCTTTGCTTACATCGAAAATTGAGCTATTTTTCTTTAAAGCAGGGTTATCTTTTTTAAAATATATTCTGTGGTATGAACAATACTTCATCTTCACTTGAATAGACCTCGATTACTGAACTATTCTTAAATTTTGAATCTATTTGTATCTGGTGTTGAAACATAATCTACTGGTGATGATGATGATGTTGTACTAGTTTTGAATTTCTGTTACATCTGCCCCAGTACTATCTATGAGACTACTAATAATATTGGTGTTGTTGTTATTATTATTATTATCATCCATCATTAATATCCCTATAGCAACCTGCTGACAGTTGTTGAACAAAATCATATGATTAGATGACAAAATTAATTTAATTTAAAAAAAATAAAAGTTAATTTAAAAAAACGAGTATCTAAAAGTAATCTGCTTGATAGATTAGGCATTAGCAATTAATAGATTGTTTTGTATATAGTATTATATTAAAGAGAAGTGTAAAGAATGACAGATACTGCTCCAACTAAAAATCGAATCACCAGCTGTAATCCAATAAAGTAGAAGTTGTAAGTAGCAGAAACTACAATAACATCAGATACTGGTTTGATACTGATTGCGACATTTTTGATTGATTATCTAGATTTCAGATAGACCAAGATTGTGCTACATTTATTTTCGTAGACGAAGACCATACTCTTGGTAATGCTTTACATTATGTTTTGATGAAAAAGTAAATAGATATTAGATATTCAAGCAATGCATCAAAACAACAGACACTAACACCACTTGTCATTCATTGATTATTATAGTCCAAAAGTTGATTTCTCAGGTTACAGTATTCCACATCCATCAGACAATAAAATGAATTTACGTATACAAACAAAAGGTATGATCCAGAATTACGAACGATCTCAGCTCAGCCTAACCATCAATATATATCTCTATTCAATATAACAAACAGGTAACACAACTGCACAAGAGGCTATTATTCATGGTTTAAATGATATTAAAGATATAAGCAAACATATTTTGGAAACATTCAACAATGCCATATAAATAGATAGAATAAAAGAAAGAAAATGAAAATAATAATAGAACAATAGGTTACTTATTTATATAGCAGGTGGTCATTAGTCACTGTCTTTGATCTTTGTCATCGATAATGGATCTCTCCTCTTGTAGGTATCTTTTTCTTTAACATCTTGCTCCCTCTAAATATTTCTCCCATACTTTTATACGAAGTTCTCTCTCTTCTTCGGTCTCCTCAACATGGTAGTCAGTGAAACCATCGTAAAGCTCTGCACTGAGTTGTCGTTGCGCAAAGAAACGGCCCTCCATCAATGCAACACATTTCTCTGCACTCTCATAGTCTTTTAAACTTGACAATAGCCACAACCTTCTGGATTTCTCTCGAATATATTGATTGTTTTGAATCTCGCCACAACGCTCGCAGCCCATCTCTATGTCTTCTTTAAGCTCGTCAAAAAATTTGGATTTGTCCATGAATCGACTGGATCAAATAGGTTCTTTAACACCACACCGACTCTCTGACTCTTCCCATCCATAATCCATCCTGCCCTCTTCATGTCTGCACGTTTGTCAGTCTTTTTTCTCTTGTTGGGGTCTGTATTTTTCTTTGTCTGAATCTGGTCACCTGTGGCCCACGGATAAACTAATGCTGTAGCCAGGTATAATCTCTGTTTCATCGTAGAGCTGTATT
>RCNN01000271.1:0-19156 GCA_003667245.1 Heterostelium multicystogenum
ATAGTGATCTGTCGACAATATTGTACAAATTCTTCTAATTCCGTTTGATAATCATCGATATCTATTGATGAGTAGTATAACTAGATTAGTGGAATGAAAATGATGATAAGGATGTGATGATATTTACATGATCTTAAAGAATCTATGGCTGTTAAAGCAATGACAAGATCTTCATTTGAGGTCAACTCTAAAACAAGATTAACTATGAATGGCTTTATGTTGGCTGGTACCTTTGGAATCCAGTATCCAACCAACCAGCAAACACGACGTCTGATAATGTTGTATCGCTTGTCTTGCATTTGCAACTCTTTCATAAATACATTTGAGAATAGCTGTTCAAAGTTGACGTTGTCATAGAGGTCGTAGTATCCCAATCCAACGGTCATATAGCATGCCTCCTTCAGGAGAATTTGCTCAGTAGTCAACTGGTTGTCCACGGTCATTTGTCCGCTTGTTACATAGCTAAGCATTTCCAAACACAGTCTTGACACCGATCTCGTGGAAGTGTCTCATGAGCAAGATAAACAGTGAGTATGAAACTGGCTTGATTTCAAATGCATTTGTCTCGGCGCCGCTGTCAATGTCATTTATAAATTGCTCAGGATCTTCAGTCCACTGATTCAACTCATCGTGGTTGAGAATAAGGTAGTTGGAGACGAGTGCGCGCAACAATCCGCTAAGGACTTGCCTCATTAAAGAAACTGCTGAATAAACTGCTGTGCTTTCAGTGTTGGTGTCAGCACTTCTGTAATCGATTGTTTCTGTGCCAGAGTAGACATGGGTGTAGTTTCCTCTTCCTCGTCGTAGATCATGTCGCTCTGGTAGCTGGTACAATCGATCACATCCTTCAAGAATGTAAGAGACTGTACCAAATTCTTCTTGAACACATTGATAGTCTTTGAATGATTGAATGACACAACTTGATGGTTGAAATAAGCCAACGATCTGGGCAAGAAATCAATAAAAGATAATGGTTGTTGTGATTGTGCTTTGATCAATATCTATGTAAATGAGTGAGTCCCAGATTAGTTGAGATTCGTCAAAGCGCTTAGACGATAGGAGAGAAAGAATGGCTTACCTTCTGGTTGATAGTTATAAGCTGGTCATAGAGTTGAATGAATGGATGATCTGCTTGCACCACTTGGATGGCGTCTCTGTATGCATGTAATTGTAATAGTCTGTCGAGAAGGAAGTTGAAGTGATCGACTATTTCCTTGGTTTCTTGATATTGAGTATATCCAAAGACAATGACACGTCGTAAAATCTTTGATACCAAGACAAGCATCTCTAGAGAGTTGGCATGTGACTGTAAATTCTGCTCCAATGTCTGGCTGTTTGTGTTTGCCAGCAACTTTGTTGCGTTGTCCATGATATTTAGTAAAACTGTTGATCCATCAATAAAGATTTGGCTAAAGTATTTGAAGAGCTGTACTGATACCTGATAGAATGACTGTCTTTCTGGGAGGAATCTACGTGATGCCAACTCATTGACAACAGTCTTGATTGTGATGAGAGCACTCTTTTTGATATTCTCGTTGCCATTCTCATACAAAGCCAACAGTGAATTGAAGAGTGTTGGCCAGTTCGTTGGAAATCAGCTCTTGCAATCAATGAGATAATGATCGAGAGATGTGAACTGATCTTGGCATTCTGGCCTTGGTGATCAAACTTGGTCAACAAATCAATGAACTGAACTCGATATTGCTCCTTCTCTTGATCCGATATGACTGCACTACTAGAATAAGTTGATCAAAGTTGTTAGTCGCTGATCTTCAATCATATATCAAGCACCAACCGACAATACAACATACTTTTTCTTTCTCCAAATCGACTGAATGTGATTCTTTAGGATAATGGTAGCGACGTATTGCACGAGCTGAGAGACAGTACTATCGTAGAGCAAAGCAATGAGTGCGCCTGTGAATCCTTTGACATCGCTCAACTGCTTGATTTGCTGCTCAGTGACTCTCAGCAACTCGGTGTCTGCCGACAGCACATTGGCTAGCAAGCCACACAACTGTTCCTTTGTGAAATTCATCTGTGCACAAACCAAAACAAACACTAACTAAACTGAATCCGATTGTTTATTTGCTATTGTCGACCGAAAGTTTGATGTATCTTCCTAAAAAAGTCTACACTTTAGTGGTAGTTGCTAATTTTCACTTTTATTAAAAGAAGAAACACAACACCACTGCCCCCACCAATACATTCCCAAACAGTCCATTCTTTTTCCCTATTTATTTATTTATTTTTAATTGATAATAATAATAATAATTAACACCTCAAGAATTGAGTTAATTGGTATTCATTCATAAATTCAACTTATTCTACATTCAATCATTTCAAACCAAAAACAAACTAAACTATTATTCTTCATGTCTAGTTTATTTATATAAATTATCAATCAATTCTCTCAATTATTATTATGTACTTCTGTAGTCTGTCATGTATTATATTAAATCATTATGTGAGATAATTTATAGTTAGCCAGTAAGAGATTTATAAACAGTTACCTGATTTTTGATTTTATTTTATTTTTTTTTGCAATAAAAAACAAATTTTTAAAAAAAAAAGCAAAAAAAACCGAATGAAATTATAATCGTTGGTGCCTTGTCGAAATTTGTTGTAATTTTTTTGATTAGTCTTCATTGTCAATATTATATTATTTATATACACATAAAATGAATAACAGAATCTTCGTTGCCCGTCTCCCATGGTCTGTCTGCAAGAGTATGTTTGTTAATTAGGGAACCTAGTCGTAGCTCGACAATCAATCAATCAATCAATCAAAAGAAACTTTGCCAATATCAACCAGACTCAAAAAACAATTGTCAACAACTGTTGTTGACTCTTCTATGTCAAATACTCCCTCTTCTATGGAATAAAGAAATAGAAGGTTGAAAGTAATAGTTATTTCATCAAGATAGATGGCATCTTCCTAAAGATTTATATGTTTGGATTCTTGGCTTGAGCGATAAATTTGGTTGATTGGTCGACATTAATTTGGTTCATAGTTTCATTGTGTCAAAAATAGAAATACTAATTCTTAAACACTTCAAACATCTAGTCGCTTTGAGAAACCACTTTGCTAAATTCGGTCCAATCTCTGATGGTTACGTCGTATTAGATCGTATCACCAGACGTTCAAAGGATACGGTTTCGTTACTTTCGCCAACCAAGAGGCTGCCCAAAACGCCGTCTCTGCCCAACACGAGATTGAAGGTAGACAATTGGTTGTAAACATTGCTTTTGGTATGTTCGCTCTCTCTCTGACCTCTATTATTATTATTATTTATCTTTGATACTTACCATTCCTCTCGCTAACTAACAGACAAAAACGCCAACGGTGCTTCCACTAAGTCAACTGAAGATCAAGTTGATGCTTAAATAATTTAAATATAAATATAAATAATTCAATTTTAAAACAAACAAACAAACAAACAATTCTATAAACATATAAGCAATTCAAATGAATTGTGTCTTTTTATTAATTAATAGCAAACTAGCCAACAAACTACCAACCAACAAACTCATGTATTACTTTAATATTTGATGACGACATGTCTTTAATTTACAATGAATCAATCTATTACTTGAACTTTAAGATACTCGAGTAATGATTATAAATATTTCTACTATTATTTGCGAGTTCGATGAATATGAATCTATACTTTCTGGAATGGGTTGCCTGTGCCACCTGACTCAGGATCTTTATCGATTTTACCAGTTAACATCTACAATATAGTCCCAGATTAGAATAGATTGATTATATTATATTGATCGAATGTACATACACCATGTTGTATTCTCATTAAACAATCACGTCCAACCATGATCATCTCAACTTGTTTATGTGGATCTGTTTCAAACTTTGAGTTCTCATATTCATTTCTGACACTATCTCTTAAAACGACTTTCCTTTAGATTCAATAGCAATAGCAACAACAATGTTTATATATATATATTAGTGAGATTCGAATGAATGAATCAATGCTTGTTTGACAAGCATATTCGAGATGATAACAATCATAACTACCATGGTATTCCCTGTTCGTTTGTATGTGTGAAATGTCTAAGAGTACGCATTATTTCTCTGTATAGCTTGATGGCTTCTCTATTTCCTGTACTGACAACCATATTGTTTTTATCTTATCTATTGGTATTTCTTTCTGACCAACAGAGATCTCTATGAAGTCAAAAGTCTTATTGTGTTAACAACTAACTGTTCCAACGAACTTCCATTTTACCACAAAATTTGAATATTCAACGCATTTGTTTGTTTCTTTTTTTTTTTTTTTTTTTTTTTTTGAAACTTCAACAGTTAACAATAAGTAACTTTTAGGAGTGACAAATGACTACTGTATGCACCGCTAGCAATACAATACAATAGTTAATATAATTTGATTTCAAACAAAACTTTAGAAACCTAGTTTTAATAGTAGTAAACATTATTTCTTAATATAAACATCAAGACCAAGTTCAACCACATTGTACAAAATTTACATTCAACAACTACTGATAAATATATAGTTTTTAGCTCATTAAAGTGTTAGAAGTAGTCAACTACAAATAGTATAAGTAATAAAAAGTTATTATTATTGTTATTGTTATTCAGTTTTTCATTGCACAGATTCATTATTTATTGTACAAGCATAGTTCAATATCAGATACTTCGAATTTCAAAATTTTGAATGATATTTTGTTTTTCACCCATATAATTTAATTTATATGGCCACTGCTACAACAAAAGAAGAAACTGAACCAGAAGTCGACCTTGTTCCTGAGGAAGAGGAGGATGACTCTTCGGAGCAAAATGATAAGTCTACAGCTACAACTACAACAAATAATACATCCAACAACAGCACCAGCAACAACAGCAACAACGTAGAGTCTGAGAGTAACCACCCCAACAACAATGAATTAAGAAAAATATTGGACGCAGGTACAAACATTTATTGTAAATGGAGAGATCAATACAGTAAGGATTCATTTAATTAACAATACGGCAGTGGAGTTTGGTTTGATATTCATTATTAACTCTTTACTATGAATACAGGATTGTGTGAAATTATAGAGAAGAAAGAATCGGAAACAGCTCCTGGAACCTATGATTATTATGTTCATTATCCTGGATTCAATCGTCGTCTTGATGAATGGGTCCATGAGTCAAAGCTGGATTTTTCAAGGATTGAAAATGAACCAAAACCACACACCTCCACACCCATTGCAGAGATCCAAAATAGCGATGGACAGAGTATAAAGCTGACTAGAAATCTCAAGAGAAAGCTGAATGAAACCAACCATATACAGAGCAACGACGACGCGAAACTCTCAGAGATTGAGAAGGAGCATGAGGAGATCACAAAGGTCAAGAATATCAATGTTATAGAGCTGGGACGCTATGAAATAGACACCTGGTACTTCTCTCCATATCCAGAGGAGTTTGCAAAGTGCGAGAAGCTATTTATCTGCGAGTTTTGCTTGAAGTACATGAAGAAAAAGAAGACACTGAATCGACACAAGCTCAAGTGCGACCTGAGACACCCACCTGGAAACGAGATCTATCGTAGCGGAAATATTTCAATGTTTGAAGTCGATGGAAAAAAGAACAAGATATACTGTCAGAACCTTTGTCTGCTTTCCAAATTGTTCCTTGATCACAAAACACTGTACTACGACGTGGAACCTTTTCTCTTTTACATTATGACAGAGTGCGATCAACGCGGATGCCACATGGTTGGTTACTTTTCAAAGGAGAAGGATTCACCCGACGGATATAATTTAGCTTGTATATTAACTTTGCCACCATTCCAACGTAAAGGATTTGGAAAACTTTTAATTTCTTTTTGTATGTATACAATACAACTATAAGGGAGAATCAAGTCTTATTAATGTCAATCTATAGCATATGAACTCTCTAAAAAGGAACATAAAACTGGAACTCCTGAAAAACCACTATCGGATTTAGGTTTGCTCAGTTTCAGATCTTATTGGACACAGGTACTTCTAGAGGTTTTGCGTAAACATAAAGACAATCTTTCTATTCTTGATATATCAAATATGACATCCATTAGAGTATGCATTATTAAATGATTTGCTAAAAGTTTCGCTTGGTCACTAACTTTACATACTACTATAGACTGAAGATATTATTAGTACACTTCAATCACTTAATTTAGTTCGATATTGGAAAGGTCAACATATTATTTCTGTTACACCAAAGGCGATTGAGGAGCATTTTAAGGCTTATTCTAAACAAACATTGAGAATTGATCCTAAATGTATCCATTGGGCACCAATGAATCCACCGCCAAATAAAAAGAGATAATAGTCATATATTAATAATAGGTTTATCCAATCCTCAAAATATCAACTGTATAATTTTGCCAAGTAATAACTAAAACTGTTTCGTTCAAGAATCCATCATCATATATTTTCTAAAGGATTTACAACAACAATAAATGATAGTTATAACAAAATCCATTTATTATTATCTTATCTCCTTCAATAACAACTTTCCAAAACAAGGTTTCATTGTTGACCATGAGTAAACTTTTTATTTGGAATCAAGTGTGATCAAAATTTCAAATCTGGTTGATCAATCACCAACTCACTCCGCATTAAATTTTAAAATTTATTCCCAAATTTGTTCATAAATTAATTATTTTATCCCCAAAAGAATATTTGATCAGTAACCTTACAACTTCATTAGAAATTTATCTTCTTTCTTTTTTTTTTATTTTTTATTAAACTAGATTTTCTTAGCCTTAGTCCTCTGATATAAGGTAGTGGAGGGGAGATTATCAAGTGTTGTTTACCATTCATGAACCGTCGACTGTCAACATCACTAACAACACTATCGTCATGGTCATTGTTGTTGTTGATTATTTTATTGACATTAGCCATTGGTTTGGTTGAATCAATACCGGGTGCTGTCAGATGCACCACCTATCTTGGATTGAATGATACCACGCGGCTAATCGATCTGCCAGCCGATCGAGAGCTCTATGATCAGATAATACTACCCACATCCAAATACAACACAAAGAACCAATTGAAACAACATATACAACAGACTAAACAGAACAGTAACCAACCAATCGATGACAAACATGCTCTCATATATTTATTAGATAGTAAACTCTTACCAAACACACTTTATTCAATTAGAATATCACATACTGCAATGGTAAGTAAGATAAGATTCAGTCAACTATGTTACAAGCAACATTTTATTTGCTGATTTGATTGTTTTAATAATGGATGATCAACTAACTATGTTGAATCAATGGTGTATATCAATCATAACTATAGAGTCCTGCTGACTTTCAAATTAGATTCCATCCAAACCATGACTTTGTAAACAATAACAAGCTTGGATCTACTAGAGGAGCTAAAACAGGACGTGATTTGTTAAACACAGAAATATTTAAATTTAAAACAAATGATAAAGGTCACCCTGATGTAAGTATTAGTAGTCATGTGTTGCTTGATCATTTCAAATACTGATAAACAAGGACTATTTACAGTTGCTATTTGACAAACGATGTTTTATGATCGTTGTTGAAGCATTTAATACAGGTATTACACCAGTACATGTCAACAATGACAAGAATAGATTGGTCAGCTTCAATATAGTATTGGAAACAGAGTCGATAGGTGTTCCAACAGAAGTTCCAAGACTTATCATTATCATTGTAGTCAGTATTATGTTTGTGGCATTTTTCATTGTTAGACTTTTATTCCCAAGAATGAAAGGTTTTCAACTTTTGTTATAGTAATAAACAATCATTATATATATATAGATAGATAGATAAGATAAGATGGATTAGATCCTATTTGTTTAGCGGGGTTTTAAAAAAAACATTCTTTTATTTATATACTTATATACTCTTTCGGAATGACCTTGATCTTTGCAACATTGGTCGATTAGAGCCAGGTGGCATAGTCAAATCATCATCATTGTCAATGTTAGTCGACTCCATTTGTAATCCAATGGAGTTAATTTTGTCGGTAACTGCATTGTCATTATTATATTCGTTTGATGGAGGTGTGGTATAGGCTGAAAAATTAATAATATTCTTGTTGTTGGTCGTTGTGGTGGTAGATATAATGGGTGAAGTTGGGGTGGCTGGACCATATGCAACCTCATGGGCAGCAGAATCCTTATAGCAGTTAGATTGCATTGGAATTAGAGGTGGTGTATTTGCTGCACTATCGTAAAGTATATGAATCTTTCCATAGAGTAGACCAGCATTGAGTCCATTCTTGGTTATTCTTGTCTTGAAACTGTAGGGTTCATTGTTGAATCCTAGTGCAAGTGGTACAGTCGCATGTCCAATAACTCTCTTCTTTGAAGATGAGGATGAAGATGAAGATGATTTCGATTTCGATTTTGATTCGTTTTCGTCAAAAATGGTGATGAATAAATGTTGATTCTCAATAAATGTCTTTTTGTGGATAATTGGAACGATTGGTTGAATGTTACCCCAGAGTGGATTGGAGTTGTTGTGTACTACTGATGTGGACACTGGTTCCTCTACATAGGTGCAAGCATTGAAAACCAAGTATGGTGATGGTGGTTTTCTCGATCCATCGTCGCTTTTTGATTTTCCTACGAGGTTTTCAGCTTTCAGATCGTAAAAGTAGATACGTAGTGGTCTAATTAATGATTGTGGAACTGGTAAACAAGGGCGTTGAATATATACACTCAGCAGCGAATAGACTGGAATGTGGTCAGATGTTGAGATGTCAGGCGCACAACCGTAAGATATTGGTGAAATTGGTTGTGTGTAGGGGAGAGATTTCCAAAGAATTCTGTCACACCAGCTTGGAACACGCTGTTTTTCTTCAGTGTACACTCCTTTTTGTCCACGTTCTAACTTGTATGTGGGCATAAAATTGATAGATGCTTCTTTGAATCCAAGGAAGACTTTCTCCAACTTCTTTTGTGCTGTCAATTGATCCTTAGCTAGAATCTTGGCAATGTTATTCTTTTTTACAAGATTCAAAACCTCTTCACGGAACAAATCTACACGATAATTGAAGTCGCCCATCCATATGACATGGTGAAATTGATTGAGTATATCGCTTGATTTGTTTCCTAAATCGAGACCTTTCACTATATCACGATAGTTTCGATTTCTCTGCTCTGACTTTTCTTGATGTGCTGCAAAATGTGAGCTGATAAAGCAGAAACTAGTCTCGAGAAATTGGAAGGAAACGGCAGTTGCACCTTTGTTTCCATAGATACCACCTATTCCAGTGGCTTCAGAGTCTTTTTCGATATGATTGATCTTGTAGTAGTGTTCCTTTCTCACGAATAATATCAGCCTCATTTTTACAAGACTGATTGATTCTAGCCTGACATAGTCATTTCCAATATGTGAAGCCAACATTGAGAACCAGTGCTCTTCGCACTTGTCCTCGTCGGAGCTCTCTTTCTTTTGCAATGGGTCGTACTGACACTCCTGTACTCCAATAGCATAGAGGTCAATCTGTTTATTCTCGATGGTCCCATCAGCTGCTGTCGTTGTGGTTGACCCCACTGGGATCCAAGAATGCAGCTGATCGGCACGTGGTTGTGCATCACCAACATTCCAAGTACTCACAAAGATATTGATAGTGTCAAAGAGAGTTTGTTCTTCACGGGCTGGAAGAGAGGCAGCGCCACTCCTAGCCAACCACACCAACTCATAGAAGCACTCACGTCTCTCAGTATTGATAAAAGTAATGCTAAAATCCTTTCCATTCTTTCTGGTGAAATGAATAAGTTTGGTGTCATTTCTAACCTTTGTTATTCTTTCGAACTCATCAATCTGATATTTCTTGATCTTTGATTTCTTATGCTTATTCTTCTTTGACATTCTACAACAATGAATGAATAGTATGAATATTTTAGTGTTTATCTAGATGTTTTTGGTTCCATTGATTAAACCTACTTTATAAGTTGCAATGACTTCTCTTTGAGATTGACCAATAAAGTTCGCACCTTATTGTTCTTCTTTAGAGCAACGATGAATTCGAATTGAAAATCCAATACATTCTTCTTTAATACTTTATAGTAGTGTTCTAAATCCTTAAGATTCTTTGGATCTGCTGAAGAAACAATTGAGGTTGCTCTATTTCTTGTCAACATTTTTAATTCTTGTATAATACAACAACAACAATAATATGATATGATTATATTATTATAGTAGATAATAATAGTTTAAAATACATGTATATGGGTATAGGTAGTATAGTAATAATACAATACTGCTGCAAGACAGCCAACAACAACAACAACAAGTACAGGAACAACAATTGAAGTAATAATTACAATCTATTTGTTGTTATTTATTGTAAAGTTGTTGTTGTTGAGTTTATAAAGTTATAATTATTAATTATTAAGAGTGAAACTATAACAATGAGATTTAAAAAAGCACTCCATCCATACTCAATCATTTTCCAACACAACCCCAACTGAATCAAGATAATCTTTGATCGATTTTGCCTCCTCCACAAAAAAAAACTAAAAACAAAGTTAATAAAACTTACAAAAATGGAATATAATCTCAATAAATCCTCTCAATCTCAATATTTTTTAGTTATAATTCTGATGTATAATAGGAAATATTATTTATGATAGAATCTATTTAAAATAGATCAATTAAATAATAAACTCTACAACTATTGTAGATAGTTATATGTGTAGTTTATTTTTTATTTTCACCATTATTTTTAATTTAAATTAAAATAAGTGAGGTAGATAAGACAGATTAAATACTATTATTTAATAATGATAATTTTAGTATTTATTTCAATGTTATTATGATTGGTATAATACATTGGTGATAATACGTTTCGATACTACTCAACTTGGTTATATTGGAGCATGGATTGAAACAGGTGGCTCATTATCAATAATACCTATTTGAAATTGTTTTAAAACCAACCAGACATTTGTTTGAAATAGAAATACAAGATAAAATAAAACGTCAGATAAAAACATCAATTTGAAACAACAACTATAATCATATGTGTGACCACAACCAACAACTGTTAGTTCATTCATCTCATTTCTAATACCAATAGAAGGTAGACATCCCACCCATTCACAATACAACACACAAAACACACCAAATAAATAAATAAATAAATAGAATTGTTTTTAAAAAAATAATTAGAAGATTGCTAATAATAATAATTCTTATCATCTTTTATTATACCCCCACCACAAATAGACCAACAACAACAAAAAGAAAGGAAACCAAACCAGTTGATATTAAAAAAACGAACTTTTGGATATTTATTCATATAATATCATATTTAAATACAAATAAATATTCTATCCTTATATCTTTCCTACCTTGTTTTATCCAAATTTAATATTCAAACGAAAATCCCAATTTTACCAAACAAAAACAAATACTTAATAATTAATATTGTTTTGTTATTTTTTTAAATTGAACTAAATCTTTTACTTTTAAATAAATATTAATAATTATTTTTTAATAATAATTATTTTTAATTGGTATTTTAATTAATGTACATAAACAATTATATCTTTATCTAAATTTAAAATTAAATTATTCTTTAATATATAAAAAAATAGTTTTATTCTAGAGTATTAGTAAAATATAGAAATATGGATACATACTATTCAACAAATAATAAAAAGAGTAGTACTCTCTCATCTATTCCTTATACTCAAGTATCATCCAATGATTCAACTTCATGTGCAGGAACAGAAAACGAGAATTTATATGAAAGCAATAACCACAATATAAATCCAGCAAATTATAAATTTTTTAATATTGGAGAAGGATTATATAGTCAGTTAGATAAGGAAACAGTAACTTCACTCAAAGTTGCCTCCTCTTGGGGATATTTACTTTGTTTCATTCATTTAGTAAATATATTTGATTAAGAAGGAAAATTATTAAATTAATTTATTAATTCATATTTATTTAGTTGATTGGAGTATTTTTATTCTTTTTGGCAGGAGTTGACGATTATTTCTACTTAATATGTATTGCATTTATGGCTCATACCTTTAGTGTTTGTTTAGGTATCTTTTCGATTTCCAGAAAGAATGTATTATTAGTGATCAATGTAAGTAAATTTGTATATTCAAGTTAATTTCAAATTATTTACATTTTAATTAACTTTAATTTAGTATACAATTTATTCTGTAGTTATTTTCGCAATTACCATTTCAGTCTTTATTATTTCTACTATTATCTCCGACTATTGGTACAACTGGTGGATCATTTTGGAGTTTTCTTCTTTTTAAATGTACAAATCATTGGAATCAAATATTTGTTTGGATTGGCAATGAATCTCAAGACTCTTCAAACCAGAGAGATTGAAAGAACTCAAAACTTGTACCCATCTTTACAAACAATTCCAGTTCAAACAATTTCCCAACCACAAATCTATGTACCTCAACCAACTCAATTCTATTATGTTGCATATCCACAACAAAATCAACAACAATTCTATCAACCATCAAACACCCAATATACTTATCCATATCCACAAAACCCAACCAATGATTTTTCAAACTATTATCCAGCCCAATCAGTTCACAATGTTTAAATTCTCTAAATATGTCTAACCAAATTTAATAAATATAATATTCTATTAACTGATTTTAATTAAATAATTAATGTTTATTGCAAAATAGCTTTCATTTCTTGGACTGATTTTCTTGATTTCCTCAGCATGCTCAGTGAAAGCAGTGTTGATATCGATGAATCTTCCCATTTCATTGAAAACTCCACGGTGGAACTTCAATGTTGGACGAGTTTCAGTTAGTTTCATTTGAATTGGACTCTTTCCAGAAAGAATACCTGAAAGTTGGGCATTGGCACCAAACACCACCTCCATAACCATATGATACTACCAAACTAAAAGTATCATAAAATTAGTATTTGTCTTTAAAAAGGGATATCATGATTGCGTTAATACATACCAAGCCTTTCCTTGCCATTCATTAATCAAATAGTCAATGGCATTCTTAAGAATTGCTGGGTAACCATGGTTGTACTCTGGGGTAACAAAAACGAATCCATCGAATGAAGCGATCTTAGCTTGCCATTTCTTGGCATGTTCAGTAGTGTAGTTTCCTCCAATAGCCATTGGTGGGAGGATTTCATCATAGTATGGCAAGTTCCACTCAACCAAATCGATGACCTCAACTTGGAACTCCTTATTTAAACCTGAAGATTCGATAAACCACTTTAAAGTCAAGACAAAGTCAGAACAACAACACCTACTAAGGTTTACTATTGTTTACTTTGTACATACGTTTGTAATATCAAAACCAAGTCTATGAGTACGACCAGATCCGACGATAACAGCTACTTTCTTTAATGCGACAGAGTCCATGTTTTGATGATATGAATATAAAGATAAAGATTAAATGTTGGTAATTAATTTAGTTTATTATGTTTTGTTTAAGTAATTGTTGGATTGAATGATTTAAAGAAAAAGTAGAGCCAAACTATTTATATATTCTCAAATCAAAAAGTTTCACTAGTGAAATTTGTTGCCCTAGAGCCTCTAAAGAGCTGTTCTCGGCAAAGAATTAGTTCTTATTCTGGATCATATATGGGTGGGGGTTACAGAAACGATCAGTTTTTTTGCAAATTAGCCAAATTTTAAAAATACATTAGTGGTCAAAGGTTGTCAGCCCCCACTTCGAGGTTCACAAAGTCTTGCAATCATTAGTTTTTTTAATTGCTATTAAAAAAAATCAGAGCATTGTAGACTCATTTGATGATCCAAAGTCAACCAACACCAAAAGTAGTCCGGAACCTAAGTCAAAGTTTCACGTTCCAGTATGTGTAAGGGTATATTATTAGCCACAATTTAACAATCAATCATCATGAACATAACAAAACTTTAAGTCATGATGAAAACAGTTTACTTTTTCCTCATAGCTAACACTTAATCCTAATAAAGTAACAATCTATCTTTATCTATATCTGATGATCACATCTCTAAAATTAATATATATTTATATATATTGGATTTGATTTCTTAAGAATTACTCAACTTTTACATCTTATATGATGTCACATTTACACACACACTTATACATCTAATAATTAGCACTTCAACTATTAGTTGTTTGATGTACAGCAACAAATTACTAAATTGACGATGCCTTCTTAGTCATTTGAAATTTGTTTAAATTGTGTTGTTAAAGTTATTTAAGTTGTTGTTTATTCATTGGAACTCTGTATATATTAGATAATAAGTTGTTATTGTTTAAATGTGGTAAAAAAAGATGATTAAACACACAATGAAAAATTCATTTCATTAATTGAATAAATTAAAAGATTTGAATGAGGTTCTACTACTTCCTTCCATTACTTTATTTGCTTTATTGAATGTATTTAATGTAGTAATACCTTACTAGATAGTATTATTTGTGTGTTGATATTTGTTTGTTTGTTAGTAGATACCACTTTAAAGTAAAAGGAAGTCTGTAGTAAGAGAAGAGAAGAATCATGTATTTTGAGAGAATATCTTATTTCTTTTCCGATTATTTATATATTCCTTTTATATTGGGATCATCATTCTATATATTATATCTCTTTGTTGCAAATACTTTTTTTTGCACTGAGTACAGATCCACAATCATCATCACATCTTTCAACTCCAAAGAATAACAAAGTCAATAAAAGTATTAAAAAGAAGAATAAACTGATATCAGATAACAACAATCATATTCAAAATCAAAATCAAAATCATAATATTAGTAGCAGTAGTAAACAACAACATCAAGTCAATAATAATAATACTATTAACTATGATTCAATTGAATATAATAGTAATAAGTTTATAAAATCATTAAAAGATAAGAATACTAGTATTAAAAAGAAGAGAAATAATACAATATTTGCTGAATTATTATCGAGTAGTAGTAAGTAATAGTAGCGGTAGTGACAATGGTAGTCTCGATGATTTAAACAAAGTTTATGATATTGGGGATACAGAGTTTGCTAATTTCTATCATATGAGATACAACAATAACACAAACAATACAAAAGTTGGAAATAGTAAAACATTAGGATCTGGAAAAAATTGTAAATAATAATAATAATAGTCAAACAAATGGAGGTTCTCTTCATACCAATTTACTTTCTTCGCCCAATCCATCAAAGAGCAACATTTCAACATCAGATGTTTTAGATAGAAAGAAAACAAATCAATCATCTGATAGAGTACAAATAACTTCCCCAAATGCAGTGTTTTCATCTGATTCATCGTCGGACATCACTCGTATCATTCAGAGCAATCTAAATAAAGGCAAGAAGTATAATATTTCATTTGAACAACTGTCGCCAAATACCAAGTCCAATGCGGGCAGTGCGACACTGTCGGTGTGCGTGTAAAGTCACCAACCACTTCATTGGATTTCAACAATCTCGACATCAATCTACAGTCGTCCATGAGCAGTGGAGCTGGGCTGGCAAGTTCTGGAAATCTGTCTTCTTCATCTCTGAGAAAAACAGTTCTACTTAATGAGGAAATTATTTATCTGTTTTGGAATCGATCTATACACAACACAATCAAGGGAATAGAGACAGGTGCACTTCTTTGTGGTCGAGACGAAAAGACTCATTTTATTATCACAGAATTGCTGTTTCCCAACCAGGTAGGGAGGGATGACAGCTTCGACTGTGTCAATGACGAGCAGATACTCAGCTATCAACTAGAGCGTAATCTAATCACCTTGGGATGGATACACACCCATCCAACACAAACAGTATTTCTTTCATCAGTGGACATCCATAACCAATATGCATATCAAACACAGCTTAAAGAATCTATTGCAATTGTTGTAAGTCCAAAGCCCACACCCAACTACGACATTTTTTCGATACGTACAGAAGGAATGGATATCATTGGTCGATGTAGATTGAAAGGGTTCCACCCACATGAAAATCCGGAACGGATCTATGGTTCCGCGAAGCATGTCCAAGTTATCAAATCAGCAGAACACATGACCAACATTAACATTATCAACAGCAACAACAATCAACCATCAGTAATCAACCCACAATCACCACAACAAGATCAATCTTTAATTATCACAATCAAAGATTTCCGCTCATCTAGCTATCTACACACATATACAGATCTGACCAACATTCAATTTTCTAGAACATCCAATATGTAATATAATATTAATAAATAGGTCCTATCTTGTTCTATTCAGACCAAAATTCAAATTTCCCTCCTTTTTTATTTGCCAAATTAATTTAACCCATCGCATACTTTTCCTATTAATGATTGACAAACAAAGCCCAAACTCTTCCTTTTTTAGAAAGATAGATATTGATATAGATACATTAGTAAATACATAGGTTATTAGCCAGCTTATTGAATTGAATCTATATTTGTATCAAATCTATCATTATATTATAATGGAAGTTGAGAGCAGTACAGTGAGCACTCTCAGTGTTGGCAATATGCAGAATATGGACGAGGAGCGTCACCATTCCGATGACCATGGTGATGATCAGAATCAAATCGAAAAAGAGGAAATGGAAATTGAACAGTTAAATAGAGATATCGTTAGAAATGTATTGTTTAAAAAGCATCAGCATCAGGAACTAGACGCGGAGGGCAAGCTGCTCATGACAACACAGCGACTAAACATGGCGCAGAAAGCACTGTTTTTTAATCATCTACAGTCGCATTTCTTTAGCCGAGGAAATCTTCCGTTGACCTCCAATACAGATGACGAAGATGCAGCAAGCTATTGTAGCAATACAACGACCTCGAGTGGCATTAGTAACAATTTGAACAGCATTTTCTTGTATAATAATAGAGTCGATCACGATGATAGTGAAGGATACAGTGTTGGTGACAGCAGTAGCGATACAACAGTGTTACAAAATGACTATGAATTGGTAGACCGTCATTTTATAAATGATATCAATAGTGACACGAGCGATATGGACTTGTACAATTTGCATACAGGAGACGATAGAAAACAATCTGATGATGGTGATCACCATGTTGGCAGTGGTAGTCATGATAGAGGAGATCAGGATATGGAGGAAGGACAGGATGAGGAGACCAACATAAATTTAATTGGTGAATTGAATAAAGCGAACGAGGAGGTACGCACCACCTCCACAGTTGATATCACAGCCATCACTGAAATAACCACAGATATTGAAATCCACACAGACAGTAATGATCATGATCATGTTGGAGAGCTCCAAAATGACTTGAAGAACGGATTGGTTTCCAATGAAACTGCTCCACAACTTCAAATCATTAATGAAACTAGTGATGTTAATGTGAATCCTACAGTTAGTGAAAGCGATACGACGTCTACTACTACTTCGGCTCCTTCTGCAGAAGTTGTATTGGAACAAGATAATACTGTTGATAAAGTTGAGCAAAAGTCAACGGTGCAATCAGAGGTGGCTCCAAAGAGCCAACCAATCATTTTGAATAAAACAAAAAGAGAGAAGAAACAATGCGACTATTGCAGAGAGACTCACCCAACTTACTGGAGGAATGGTCCTAATGGTATTAAGACATTATGTGGCTTTTGTGCTCAAAAATGGGCAGATGGTGAAATTGTAGTACCAAAAAGAATGGCAGATGGTGTCCTCGAAAGGCCACCAGAGCTAAAGAACCCCAGTGAAGAGTCTGCAACTGAACTACCTGTGATTGAACAACCCATAGTTGAGCAACCTGTTAAGCGAAGGCCAGGAAGACCTCCAAAGTCTGCTGCAAAAACAGCTGCTGTCCAACCTATCGTGCAACCAACTGTGGCAGTGACTAAAGCAGCACCAGCTAGACCAACCCGAGTTGTTGCAAGCAAACCCCCACCACCAACCAAACCAGCTAATGCATCGGCTAAAACAGCAGCAAAGAAATACCAGACTCCGCTCCCAGCTGAACCAACAATAAAGAAGCGTCCAGGAAGAAAGAAGAAATTACAAGAAGTCATAGAAGTAAAAGAAGAGGTTCAAGTTGAAGCAGAAGTCGAAAAACCAGAATCAGAATCAGAAGATGAGATTGAACAAAGAATAAGTATCGTTAAGACTAGAGCAAGAAAACTATATTCAAAAAGAAAGAAAAGAAAGACAAGAAATCGCAAAAAAGAAGTTGAGGTACAAAATAAGTTAGCAGGAGTAACATCAAATGCTACGAGTGTAAATAGTAATAATAATAATGAATTAAAGTTGAAGATGTGGGGCTGTTACTACGACCACTAATAAGGAGGATCCACTAAGTAAATTTAAGTCAGTGCTAAATCAAGTTGCGATTAGTTTAAAGAGTCAACAGAGAGAAACAGAAAGAAAAAGAAAAGAGATGGAATTGGAGTTTGCAAAGGTACACAAGGTCGACCCTAACAGATGGACAGACGAAGAAGTAAACAAATTTGATCATGCTCTTAAGTCATTTAAGCCAACTGATGTCAACTACTGGCAAAAGGTGGCACAAGCAGTTGGAACCAAATCCGCTGAACAATGCCAACTCTATCAATCTAGTAAATTCTCAACACCAAGTAAGTTAACATCACAATACCAACTAATTTTACATATAACAAACTAAATGCATCGATAATAATAGATAAAAGAGAAAGAAAGAAGATAGTACTAAGGAAGAGACACCTTTCATACTTAATCCAAAGTCACTGAATACTCTAAAGCAAAAAAGAAACTAAGAGAGTTTATTGAGGAGCAAACCAGATCAAAGAGGCAGAATATAATTGATACGACTCCATTCAAGAAGATGAATAAGAAGTTTATCCCGGATGACAATGATTCGTCTATGGAAGATCTATTCACTTCTAATGACAACGATGTCGATAGCTCAAGTATCAAAACCATTACAAGCAATGCAAATGTAGCAGGCAACAAAGAGGAAGCTGAGTCATCTGGAGCGGCAACAGACTCCATTGTTACTCCACTCAAAACTTAACAAAGATTACTGGGGTTAGTTATATTCATAGATTTACCAACCAAGTCGTAAGTTATCAACACCTATTTGATAGTATCTTCAACATTATTAACTAACTTTGACAACAGACCAAGAGAGAAGAAGCATCAACTTAAGCAACAGGCGGCAACTAATAATAATACTCCAAATAACAGACAAAAACTAGTAAACCTACGAGAGAGGAAGCAAA